>JAHLJT010009019.1:0-15113 GCA_031308135.1 Acheta domesticus | reverse complement strand
TGTTGCGGTTATAATTTGGTATTAATGACAATAGTGATATAATACGATGACTATAAGTGATGTAATGACAATAGCGATGTGGTGTTTAAGCATATGAAAGAAGTAGTTTTGGAATGAAAAGCAGTAATAGTACATGATGTAATTATTAGTTACATGAAAGATGGATTTGTTGTTTTTAGCTTCTCGTATACGTACGTATATACAGAGTAATGTAGTATAGAGAAAGTTATGTAATGCTACGGATAGTCGATTTCAAGATTACACGTTGTAGGGTCCCCTGATATCAAAAAAGTGTTTTTTAACCTCCGCCGTGCGTGTCTGTCCGTCTGTGAGCACCACTGACGTCTAAACCATACGTGCGATTTCTTCCAAACTGGATATTCCCCGGTCGATCTGCCTCGACTGAAGACGCTGCGATTTTGAAAAGTTTTTCAAAATCATGACAATTTTTCAAAATGTGGGTACTTTACATGAAGCCTCCTGGACATTTTAAGAAGGTTTTCAAAAACTCCTCCAAATGTTTCCTTAAATTTTTTCTAAGAATAGAGTAAAATACGCTTACCAAAAGTGGCATAGGTCCGATTTTCACGATATAACTCTAAATTTTCAAAACTTGCAAAACTTGAATTTTTCCGGCGTCTTCCTTCAACTATAAAATTGAAAATACAAATTTTTCCTTAAAATCAATTTTTCCTTTGTTGTCCATAATTAGTTCTTTCTTTAAGGTCATGTACATTTGTTTGAAAATTTAAATAGTTTCCGCGCAATATTGCGTGCAATATTTGCAGTTTTAAAAAATTCAGAGAGACAACATATTATCGTAAAGGCTCCTAATTTTGTATTAAACATTGGTAGGGATAATGCAAAATGTACTCTATCAGACGACATTATTGTTCTCTATCCTTTTGTTTTTTCAAACATTACAAAAATGTAACTTACTTGTCTCTCGTGTCGTTAATATTTACATTAGTGACGATTTGTTGACATTATTGTATTTATGAGCGCATGTGCCTTAAATAATGCTCAATAAAGTTTCTCGAAAACTCAACAGTTTTCTGTGAAAATGAGCTCACAATTCCGCATTTTCAGAACGCTCAAACGCAATCTTTTTAAAACTGTCTCCTAATTTTTTCCTCAGCTTTTCGTACGGATAGTGCTAATTGCACTCTTTGATATGACATATAGTTAAGTTCATTGGGGGGTATTTTTTTATTTTTTCAAAAACTACACTAATGTAAATGTTTTTTAAAGATTTCTCATCATCTAGCACATTACCAGCAATTGTAAACACTATTGTATTTGTGAGTGTAAGTGCTTTAAATGACTTCAACCTGAAGTTTTTCGAAAACTCAAAAAATGTTGCGTGAAAAAGAGTTTTAATTTTTGCATTTATGGTAGTGCTTATATGCCATTTTTTTAAAAACAGTTCTAAGTTTTTCAAAGAAAATTGAATTTAGGAGAAAGTTTTACTGTTCCTTATTGTATATTCTTAAAATAATATTTACTTTCTACTATTATGTATCGAAAAAATAAGAAACTGTGAAAAAATGTAGTGTGGGCGGCGATAGATGCCAGCTGGCAAAAGTACGTGTTCAAGTCCGTATAGTTAGCCGAGAACAAAGTAAATAGAAAACTAATACGGGAAAGTCTGTGCTATCTCCTGTAGCACCACTAGTTTGCGATTGTTTTTCAGCAGCACTTTCTGCTGCAGTCTCCTTGTGTTATTAGAAGATCCAATTTACACGCTTCCTTGTGACGACGAACTTTTTGGGAGTTTAGCGAATCTGCTCGAGCGTCACGTGGCTTCCGTTGTGAGTTTTGGGATCTACTTATTCCCACTTTGACAAAACTCCCAAATCGTGCGTCAAAAAGAAGGCTGTAAAGAAGCCTACGTGTCGGTTATATGTGAGAGGAAAGAACAGCTTAGAAAAACATAGATTCAAAGATCATATGACCACAATAAGCTCCCAAACTCCTTTCTGGGATTATTTAATCATAAATGTATACTTTAGTGGATATTAAAACTCTATTCTAGATGATGGAATGAAGATCATAAACTTTCCAGGAGGTCTAAAATATGTCGGTGGAAAACAAAAATGGGATTATAAAGAGAATTATTGCACAAATGTATTGCTGTTTAACAGGAAGCACAAGCAAATTGTGAATACGATTGGTATTGATATACTACATATCAATGTATTGTATTGTATTAGTATTGTACAAAAATTTTCTATTTTTAAGTCTTTATTATCTATTTTAAAACTAGAAAGACGCTTGAAAATATCTCAAGGTGTTTCAAATTATCAAGGTGAAATTATCAAGTATCAAAGTCTCTAGTTTTATTGTTGCGAAAATATTGGACTAATTTTCAGGGATTTTTCTAGAAGTAGCCACAGATTCGTATTCCTGTAGAGGTGATGTATACGTTACAATGACATCTTACATGTACTAGAAATCTTTAAAATTAATTGAATGATATTTTATCATCGAATATCAACAAGTGCGTGCGGCATCGTACCTCCACGAGCTTTGTCATGTAAGTATAATATTTGCGTATTTTATCCTTCAGAATTCTTACTGCGGTTATGTTTTTATGAGCTTTATGACACAGATTTTGGGGTACTAACTACTAATTCAAATTTAGATGCGTTCTTTTTGAAGAAACGTTTACACCAGTATTCATTGCCTTCATCAGAACACGTACCACGAGGACGGAGGGAGGGATGAGCGATGCGATGAAGCAGACTCTTATTAATACAGTTATTTCGTTGGTATTTAGTTATTATGAAATCAAGGTATAAAACATAACATAAAGAAGATTTCCTTTACATTCCATAACAAAAATAATAACTATTGAACGCGAATATGAAAATCGTGAAAGTGCGGCACGCGCCTGCTGGTGGGAAATGATTGTCCGCGCCCGCGGCGCCGAGGGTTAATACCTTTGAGCATATCGTTCTGAAGTTGAAACACCTAATAGTAATTTGACCTGGGAATAAGTCTGTGAATGTAACGCTGCGGTCCTCGTGTCTCTCCTAAAGTCATCATTGTCAAGTTATGCTGCTATTGAGTTCTGTGATCTGGCGTTCGTAAGAATCTTGAAACGAGGTAATACAAAGAAAGTCGACAGTGTCTGCATTGCTGTGTACCGTAACTCTCTAGGAAACGCGAAACAAGGAAATTGATTTCCCTCTCCATACGGCGTGCAGAAGTTGCACTGCAAGACGCTTGAGGAGGGGTCTGGGAATGCAGCGTTTCGGCCCTCCTCTCTTGTCCATCATCCCAAAGCTGTGCAGCGCAGCGCTTCTGAGTTCCGTGGTCCACACTTCGCACGAGCAGCGACCGACGGCCTTTGTCGCCCGAGGACGTCCGACGCTCGGTTGTGGCCACGTCCGCCGCCCCGTTTCATCAGCCCTCCGCCGGGATCCTCGTCGAGGGTGGCGACGGGCTCCGTCATGACGCGAGAGCCAAATTGCTGGCGAGCTCTTGCGGAGGGTTCCCTTCCTTCGCCGGCCTTACGCTCGAAAGTTAGAAGCTTCGGAGATGTGCAGTATTTGGCGGCTATCATGCACTGCAGAGAGATATGATAACAAAAGATATTTTAAGTAATTTCAAAGTAAGCGTAAATGCTCAACAAAAGGGGCACAAAAGTACTATATCTTTTGGTGCTTTTGATCCTGTAGATACTATAGCCACTCAGAACTTACCGTTTCATTCGGCAGGGGAGGCACTGCATTATTTACCGCCGTAACGTGTAAAATAGTGTATCATGTTAGAAAACAACTTACATTTCTTTTATTTCCAGTTCAATTTCCATATTAACAAGTGGATGAACATTGCGAGGAACATTTGAGGGAATATTTAAGAACTCTTTTGAAGGAACATTAGGGGCGATATTTGAGGCAAATGTTGGTAACTAAGAGAACATTTTTAAATAGAGAGGAGAGGCTAATAATTGAAAACAGAGCCCAGATTTGAGAACACCGGTGTCTGGCAAAAGTATTAATGTGACCCTAAAGTGCCAACTATAAACATACACTTATTATTAGTAACATTCCCGTATCTTAACAAATATCTCAAGTTCACTAATCTCATCCCCATCGCAGCCTAGTCCAGGCGCAGAGGCCGTCGGACGGGTGTCACACACAGCAGCGCCGGCAGCGCGGGCGACGGACGGACAGACGCTTCGTGCGGGAGGCGCTGATGTCGCCTGTGACAGCAGGGCGACGCGGGGCCCGGGGCCGGGCCAGGGCCGGGCCGGGTCGAAACGCCGGGATTAACGACGTAAGAAGCGCCATAATTAATGGGAGCAAGTTGGCGGCGGGCGGCAGCCAATCGGTCCGTGCCGAGCTGAACTGTGCTTGGGCCGGCGGCGGCGGCGGCGGCGGCGGCGGCAAAGCGCCGGAGATAGCGACGGCGTGTCGGTGACTGTGCGGAGGCGGGAGAGTGAAGAGCGACTCTTCAGTAACTGGAACAGATCTGTGGTAACGGGGAAGGTTGCGATGGGGCTAGGAGTTGGAGAGGACGGCGGCGCGGCGGCGGTACAACATGGCTGTAGCAGGATGTATCCTCAGCAACGAGGTGTCGGGTGCGGTGGTCACTGACAGCGGTGGCGGTGTGGCAGCGGCAGAAACAGCGGAGGTGGCTCCGTGGTGGCGGGCTCTTCCGCGACTGCGTTGGGATGAGCGGTAGAGGAAGCAGCAATGGTGAAGGCAATGGCTGAGGGGTCGAAGCCGGCGGCGAGGGCGACCGAGTTTCCACCGGGGGTTACTACGTCGAGGAGGCTGCTGCGGCAGAAGGAGAGGCAGACAGAGGGAGCAGTAGAGGCAGCTGAAGTAGCAGAGGCATGTTTGTGATGGTGACAGGTGGCGGTCTAGGCAGTTGATTAGGGGGAGAGGTTTGTGAATAGAGAAGGCTAGCTTTGCATCAGGAAAGACAGAAAGTTGGTGATTGATTGGTGATTCCAGGCGCGTCAACTTAAGATCATTAGTTCCGTAAGTGTAGTGTATATTTGTAAGTGTAGTGAAAATGCGGGAGGTGGCGGTGACTTTCTCCCGCTGGATGGTGAGATCAAACGGCGGGAGCGACATACGTCGACTGCGGATTTTCCCCCAACCAGATATATCCTACCCGACATGGCACCGCCCAGCCGGGATACGCTCTATGTTCCCGACAGGGTCTCCATGTCTGGTAGTGTGGTGACATGTGAGAGTATGTGTTTGAGCGGATGAATAGACCAGGAAAGACTGCCCGCGTTCGATGCACCGTTTGTTACGGTACTACTCCGGCATTGCCTGGTGTTGATCGGAGAAACCTCGAAAAAGGAACGGCCCGCTAGAATTTTCCTCCAGACAGCCGGTTTGAATTCAACTCAGCGGACTATCTAGTGGTTGAAAATTTTGCCACCGTCGGGACTCGATCCCCAAGACTTCCCGGGGGTGATGAGGGGGCAAAGGAATGGAGGGAAGGGAGTGCGAGGCGGTGGCGTGCGTGGGGGCGCAGTGGACGGCAGGCGAGGTGACAGCGACGGCGACGGCGGCAGGCGACCGAGGCCGTCGCGAGTCCCCCGACACAAATGACGCGCGCCGGGCGCCTGTAATTAGCCAAGTTGGCGCCCGTTCCCGGACGGAGGTCGACCGCGCTACCTCGGCGCCGCCAGGTCCCCGCCCGCCGATGCGTCCTCCCCGCCCATTTCCGTTCGCTCCAACTTCTCTTCCCTCGCCTCCCGCCGTGGTGAGTGCGCAACCGGAAGGTCACGTTCCGACAGGAAATACTCGAATCGGCGCAATTGAAAACCAGAACGAACTTGCCCATCGAGTTGAACACTCCTACCAAAAAATTCTGTCAGTTTCACTGTGTGTAATATATTATAGCATTATTCACTAATGACCGGTGAAATAAAATGTATCAAATGGTAATGTTCGGTAATAAACGTAAAAAGTACCAAAATCTCTGGATCTTTCACAGAGCGTGGTATATAGTCTGAAATAGAACAAATTGCAATTCCGATTGTTCGTAGAGATCATTTTGCAGTAGATAATTGTTGAATTCCCAATCGGGTATGGCTATATAATCTCCCATGAACCTATGATTGCCCAGCACTTGCACGTTGCTTGTTGCGACTTGCCTTGTGATATGTATAACTTGTTTTACTAACTGTATCGTAGACATGTGCATTTCAATATACGAATATAATTTCTTCATTGAAACACTTACTTATTTCAAACTTTTGCTAACAGTAATCCCTTTAAACTGTTCAATAAAGACTGTGGGTGTCCTTTCAAAAAGCTCTGTAAATTTCGCGCACTACTTTCAGAACTTTCTTAAAACTGTTCTTTATTCCCTTTTTACAGTATTCATCAATCTTCTCATTTGAGTCTACAATACTCTTTTTCATTCTACAGTAATATTTAGAACCAGACGGTTCGTGGCGAAGGGATCACGGGTTGCAAATCTGGGGATTTCAGATTCATATTCTGGACAACTCCACGCAGAATTGGAATGTGCGCGCCAGGTTTCAACGAGGCTCTCATCTCCGTCGTTGCGTTTATACGCGAACGCGACTTGCCCTAGCCTCTGCTTTACATGAAGCACCAAATCGCGACCACCTATCTGCTGACGATCATGCCTGTCTACGGTCTATTCTAACATAATTTTATTCGACACGGAATTACAATTTATAAATTACACTGCAAGTTAAACTGATAACCCTTGAATTCGCCCAAGTAATTGTATGTTCCCTTCCCTATCATTTATTAACTTGACTAAATTAATATTCGTACCGTCCTGATCGCTGGCCGACGGGAGAATGATCATTTCGACCTTCATGCAGTACCCTGACTTCCAAAGCCACCTTTCCATTTTCTGCTATCATGTCCCGGAAGCCATGCTTCCAACAGCGCTCTGACATCAAGCATGGAATTGTATACTTGTTGATCGGTTGTCCAAACAACGTGTATTCTTTGACTTCCAACGTTCTGAATGCATACAACGCGTGATGCCAATTTTCCTATACAAAATACAATGAGGTTTTCTGTCTTATCACAGTAATAAAGGCAAAAACGAAGAAATATTTGGAATCAGTTTTTCAACAAAACGTGCACAACCCTCTGAAATAGGATAAGTTGTAATTTCGGTTGTTCGTAGAGCAAATTAAATTAGATAAGATCTTTAATTGATCATTAAGAAGTGTGGGTGCAGTTTCAGATAAGAGTTCATTCCATTAATTTTACGATTGTATTAAAAAGTAAAGTTTGTATTATTAAACACTAATCTAGTGCTGACTACCTTCCATTTCTAGAAAAACAGTTCCCCAAATTTGGTTTAGTAGGACAGTCAAACAGTTTTTAAACGACCACCCTTAGTATGTTAAATATGTAAATAATATATAAAACTCTATCTCGTATAAATATTACACAACTTCTAGGGTTTATAATGGGTTGAAGAGGATCACTTTTTGCTATTGAACATGTAGTGGCAAATCTTCATTAAACAAAATTAAACATTCGTCATCCGCGCCTGATTGACGCAACTCATCCTATAATATGTGTGACAGGTACATATTATCTCTTTTTTAACTGTGTTACATGTACCTGCCAATCAACGCCGCACGATGAATTTTCGACAATTATGGGTAAATATCGCACAACGGACATATTAGCAACGATTATCATTCCCACTCCCTGCAAACCCTGGTAGATCACTAACATAAATATTCTGAGACATCATGTGAACATACAAATACTATACTCCAATTCCAATGTAGTGTCCTCCTGAGGTCACAAGCGTAAAAGATCGGGTGCACTGTCATCGAATAGGGTACTGCAATATCAAAAATGTAAAGTCCTAACAAAATTCCCATGACAACTCCTCACATTCCAGCTCGTGATCATGAAGAGACACGACATTTAAATCAGACAATAACATCAGAGTTCCATGTCCAGAATAGGTGTATACATGCTATTGTGTCGGCGGTAGGACCTTTCAATTCCTTTTCGCCTCCTGCCCCCCCCCCCGCGGTCTGTTGCTTCCAGCCCGGAAAGCGGCCCCTGGGAAACGCCGTGGCAGTGCCTGTGGAGAACTGACTGGCCAAAGCGCCACCCCGCTGCCCTCCGCCTTCACCTGTCAGCTGGGCGCTCCCCAGGGCCACGTTTCGGAGCCGCGCAGGCTGTGGGGAACCGCTGGGGACGGCCGTGTAGGCGACAGCAATGGCGTGATAACGTCACCCGATTTGTATCCGAGTTTATTAACTTAGTATACGAGTGAGAGGGTGACCAAGGGTGCAGTCCTTACCTTTCAGGGCTTAAAACCTGGACGATACATTTGGAATTTTTGATGTGCATAGTGGGTTCCCAGCAGGTTTTTTAAAGGCTTTCCTGTTTCCCTTGGCACTCATTCCTTCATTGCCAAGCGGCTACATTTAGCGCAGAGCCAGCGTTGCCGCTGCCTCTGAAGCGACTTTGACACGGAGGACTTACGGTTCGAGTCCCGACGGTGGCAGAGGTGCCTCACTAGCTAGATAGCAAGGTCAAATTCCGCCGTTGTCTGGAGGAGAAGTCTAGCGGCCGGGTGCTCTGATCGCTAGCTTTCCGTGGTTTCTGCGATCAATTACAGGCGAATGGAATACCCTGTGGAACAATATCCTAACAATCGGGTCATAGACGGCGCGCAATCTTTCCATCCTCTTTCTAGTTTTATCCTTTACCTTTACTCACACATATACTTGATTAATATGTTTTCACCTGTTTAGAATCTTTAGGGATCGGATGAATATTCCCGAGATATCGGCATTCCTGATGGGTCGTGGTTTCCCGCCATCTATTCCTGACAAATGTGGGAGGTCTGCCTTAAACAACGAACCTAAGAACTCGCGCGATCCTTCCTTTCGTTTCTTCTTCTCACTTCCATTTTCTAGGTCGGACAGGACAAGGTCTGGCTGATTCCCTATCCTTCTTATATTATACATGTGCACACTTGCACTTCTTTCCATTGTACAACACTCAGTTTTTAACACTGTTTTGAGAAAATAAACTGGAATGTGTCGAATATAAGAGGGGAATAGGGAATGAAGTGATTAGTGTGCAAGAGAAATAAATAAATTATTTTTAATTTGCTTTCTGTTTTACAAATAATGTTGTAGTTTTGCGCATTAATCATTAATGGAAATTCCATCACCATTTTTTTGTTCAAAGTTAATTAAAATACTTTAAACTATTAACATTTTACCTCTGTACAAAGTGGATTTTCTGAACGATATCAGTGTTTTTGCATTAGTGGAAAAAAATTAAAAAAACCATTTATAAAACATGCTAATAAATTACAGTATGCTGTGATTAGTCTTGAAGGATACAAAAAGGTTCTTATCCTTTACTCCGAACAGATGCTGCAAATCACCTTTCATTAGAAATCCACGGAAATATTGCTTTTCTTAGCAGCCTCGTGCACGTATTCAGTGGCGCGCCCTTCAAAGCAAAGGCCGTCCTTCTCTTGAGCCTTTTCGGAAGGGCCCTTACTTTCACCTGGGCGCAGCAAACCCGGACAAGCACGCCCTCTTCGCCGCAGTCAGCCCTTGGAGTGGCCAGGGCGCCCCGCAAACAGAACGGAGGCGCAGACGGAAGGGAAGACGTGCGGAGGCCCAGGGAAGGACGTTTGTTGTTCGAGAATCTCGGGGAAATTTAAGGCGGCTGTATCTTTGGCTTTTACTAAACATTAACTAAAAAATAACTTTTTAGAACAGAATTCATTCAGGAAAGAGAACTATTTTAGCAATATTAAATGAGTGATAGCATCTCTATTATTATATTCCTGAAAAAATTAAAATTTCTTCAAAATTTGAAACACTCCACCACCTTCACTTTCTCGTTAAATCCCCAGCGGGGACTAACAGTGTTCGACACTTGCCGTTACCTTGAGTGAAGGGTGTCTGGCGGAGCAGAGAGTGGATCTAAAAGATGACGCGCCGATGTTAGGATTGAATTCATGTTAATGGTTTAGTAATGCAGTAATGTCGAGCGCGGACCACAGTGGTACAAATTCATAATGTTTTGTTTTTTCTGTAATAATGGATAATTAGTAGATAAAATCCGGAACTGGAAATTAGAAGCGAATTGCGTATGTGGAATAAATGGGAGCCATGGGGATAGACCAAAATCTAATAGAATGAAAATGGAATAGACAGTAACAACGTTCAAGAAGGCAGAGGCGTTCAAGAGGGAAGTAAATAAACGGGGATATTTTTTTCTTCAAATTTACTATTGTGGGAATACCAAGTACTGTAATCATTAAATTCTCATGATTTTAGAATTAGTAAGGGATTATTGCCAAACGTGCAAAAAGGGAGGGAATTATATAATAATAACATATCACAATAGTAAGAGATATTCTGCTAATCGCTTGGGTTGTTTTGTTTGTTTGTTTTTAAAGTAATGTTTAGTTTCCAACTGGAACATTGTGTAATTTGATATATTACAGCATAATACAAAGGCAACATGATGAAGTGAGTATTGTTATTTTTAAAATAGCTACAAGGATGGCTTCCAAATCCTAGGTCATATTTATTTTACAGAGTTCGTGTATAAGCGGACTGTCGGACCTATAAATGTAAATAATAATGTACCCTGACGGAGTGGCTTCGAGGGATCTTGGTTGAAATTATGTGTATATTTGGTGGAGTACAAATTTTAAAAAAAGTCGCGAGGAGCAGCGGTCAGACTTTACAAGAATGTCCATGAAGCATCTTCAACACCATTCGAATCTGCCTCAAAGTCACGATTCTTCATGAGCTCCTTTATTTGTGGTTCAACAAATATATCTTCCTTTATTTCTGCCTAACTCAATCTCGAGAATTTGTTATTTAGGTACAACAAACCTGGTCAGACTTTTATCCATCGCTTTCACAAAATGTTTCATCAATCCGAGTTTGATGTGCAAGAGAGGAAGATGCAGGATTTACAAATTATTATGAAGTTACAATTTTTGTCCATGTAACAGATGTCGTTTGACGCCACTGTTTCTCGACAAAATGATTGCAAATCTAAGCTATCTCATTTGATTAAAAAACAGCAGCATTTAGTATACCCTGATTGGAGACCTCAGAAAAGTGTAACAACTTCCAAATCGCTGTTTTGATTCTTCGAATACTATCGGTAGTGTATCTTCGAAAACAAAAGTTTCATGTCTTTTTCATATGAACTGCATAGGAAAGAGGAATATTTGGTTTCTCATTTCCAATATGAATAAGCATGGCTTTTAAACGGAGTTTAGAGAAATCTATAAACAACCTCCATTTCTTACGATCATGATGGTCTGCCAATATTCTCAGTAAAGCATCAACCTTAGTGCAATACTCTGTATTGCCTTCTTCGGAGAATAAGCATCGGAAAGCTAATTCCTGTCTATGATACACAGTCATTATACGAGTAGTTCCCTTCTGAGGTTCGAACCCTTTAATCGGGACGCCAACAAATCTTTGACAAGTTTAGATCACGAACTACATCATTGAGTTCCGACTGATTGGTTCTATGAGGTTCTGTAGTCGTTCCACTGAAATCTGGGTCTTCAGTGTTGTTCTTTTTGGTATTACGTTTAACGGTACTTTGTCAGTTTACGGTACTTCGTCAGTTTTCGGAATGTAGTCTAATTGTCCGGTGGTGGTATGGTTGGAAGGTCTTCGCAGTAAGGAACTGGCCTGATAGGTGAAGGAAGATTGCGCTATTGAATGTTCTTCTTAGCCTTGCTTGTGATTCCAGCAACTTTGGTAACGGTAGAAGTCCTTGGAATGGACCTTGGTTTCCCCATTCCATGGGAATGTCACGGCATTTCAATAACGTACAAAAAAAAATAGAACGCGACGAGATGAGTCGTGCACTATAGAGTACTATCAACTTTCTCACTCTATACGCAACTAACATGTAGTGATTCACGTGTACAATGCGTCGAGTGGGCAAGTCGTATACGTGAGTCACCGCACTTCACTTCGCAATTCCCTAAGTTCCTCAACTGATTTGACCGACTCGGCGTCAAATTCATATTTTTAGTGAATAGCTGAAATATACAATGTAATAAATTGTAGGCGACTAACTTTTCAGCATTCAGCGTTAATAAACCTGTAATGAACTAGCATTTCATCGTAAACGATACGTTGATCTCAACGAAATAAATGTCGTTTTGGTTTATGTGCGATTACACGAGAACTGAGCACTCTGGGCATCTTTTGTGATTGTATTCGGCCTCAGAGTAGCAAACTATACAAGAAACAGCTACAGTTAACCATTTAAAAAATACCTGCCGAACAGTGTTATTAAAACTTCCCATTGTTATTCCTAAATTCAACTAGTCATACTTACGCAGTATAATTATATAAATTTCAGGAACTACAACGTAAAATTCTGGTAACTATTACCATGAATAGTGTAGTTACAATTCAATCAGGAAAAGTCGACATGTGTTGTGCCCGAGCCGTTCCTGTGGCCCCACTGTGCTTGCAGGCCGCAGGTGGCTGCAGTGGGCGGGAGCGGTCGCAGGTCCCTCGGGGCCAGGAGCGAGGTGGGACGGGGGCCCTGGGGGGTCCGTTGTTGTGGCCGCTGCATCCGCCCTCCCCCAACCCCCTCCCTCGCTTTGCCCGCTCTCTGGCAGACGGTCGGACCAAATGCGTTCTAAGGCTTTCCACCGCCATCTCGGCTTAGGAGACCCGATTCCACCAGTGTGCGGGCTGCTCTATGGTTGTCTTCGCCGGTTACTCTTGGGAACCAAAATCAACTTTTTTGTGTTAGAAAAAATTGTGATTCTGACAGTATTTTTTCTCCAAAATTTAAAGGTAATACCGATTTTTCCATATCAGACAAGGTTTCCGAAAGATAGGCATTTGTATTCTCAAACATTTTAATACTTTCTGCATTCTTAACTATACAACATTCATACATTCTGATTCAACCAAAAAGTAAGAAATGACGATTTTCTGATATATTTCACCTGTGGGGCATCCCTCCTAATTGCCCAACAATAATCGGCGAGCGTAGTAGTATTCCATGTGTCTTGATATATCTTTTCCATAGCTGAAATCATATGATGAAAGCGTTCTCCGTTCTCATCACCTACAGCACCAAGATTTTCTGGGAAGACATCTAGATGCGAGTGCAAGAAGAATATTTTTGAGGACACAGTGCAACAAAAATTTTTATGAGATGTTATAACAGTGTTGACAATATCTCAATAACTTTACGCCTTTGGATTCTTCAAAAAATACAACGTAAATAATATTTTCGAATTCTTGCCAAGATACTTTATCCCTTAGATACAATAGTTCCCCAAATTCTTCGCCATGATTAATAATCGTATTTTGTGGATCCCCAAATATACTTTCATTAATTTTTACATCACTAATTTTAGGAAACTTCTGTTTTAAGTACATGAAGCTAGGAGTATTGTCCACGACTTCCACGAAATTCTTCATTAATTTTATTTCTTTTAATTTTTTAACGGAGTTAGGTACACATTCATATGATTACATAATCAGCAATATTTCACATTTATCCGTCCAGGAGTGAGCGATTCACGTGTAGGCAATTCTTTTTACATTCCCGTATACATACGTATGTACAGAATACGGAAGTTAAGTAATGCTGCGTCAAAAATGGCGGATTTTCGGCAGAAAAAAATGTATTGCCGAGCCCTCATAACGAAAAAGTGGATAAATCTAGTTGCTAAATTAAGAAACTAAAATCCTCTAACGTGATGTAGCCATTGGTATTGATTACCGTGCCCTGATAACGAAAAAGTAGATCAAGCCAGGTACTAAATTAAGAAAACGAAATCCCCTAGAACGTGATGTACCCAGAATCCCTGTTTTTGGGACCTTGTGTAATATAACAAAACTAGGGTATACAATATTTACTGCAAATGCTCGAATATAGATGCATTATAGGGAAAAGATCAGACAGTCGCATGTGGTTGCTAGGGAACCGGTAAACATGAGGAGAGAGGTTCGTCCTAAAGACACGTAGACGCTGTAATCAGTGTGGTCGTGGGGTGGATATCGTGTAATTCTGGAGCGATAATAATTAAATAACCGGATGTGAGAGGGTTTCTGGAAAAAACAATGGAAAGATTGTATCTTGCGAGGAAGAAGGCATCATCTCGATCACTTTCTTACGGGATCGCGACGCAAAAAGTTGGTTTAGAAATAATTGCGTGTGACGAGCAATTTGGAACTTTAGAAATTTGAACTCTAACTTTCATAGCGAGGGAATGATAGGACTGTGAACGAGTTAGCAGATACGATTAATATATTGTAATTTAGTGTGGTAGGAAGATCATTTAAAATAATTCTTGGAGGAGATTTGAACTTTAGGATTGTGTCGAATCGTAAATTTGAACATTGGAATTGGAAACATTAATACGATAGCCATTAATTGAATTCGTTACTGAGCGATAGTATAATTGGATTTACGATAGACATTGTGCAGTACTACCGAATTGGACTTTTGTGAAATTATTAAAACCTCGGGATTCAAAGACAGGACAATATTGAAATCAGTAAGTGATGTGATAGGACTTAAGTCACAAACTTTAATAAGTCGTGTGATTTTTGGGCAAAATACCAAGGGAAGACAGAAATACGGATATATCAGAATAAGCGATGTATAGATAGTTTAGTGGAGCTCGAGGCGAATAAGTTCGTGGGTAGGTGCACATCTGATGCACGAGATAGAAGTGTTCGCGACAGGGACTTTATTAGTGAATATCGATGATAAGTATTAGACAAGATAGTGGTAGCAAGAAGGAAGAGCGGACAACGCGGCGCCCAGAGAACCGTCATCAGAAGATCTACGTGGCGACATCTGAGAAGTGAGTTCTTGCTACCGTAAAACCTAATTAGACATTCAGAAAAAGGTCATGACCAAAATAATTTATCGAAGTTAAAGTAAATGCAAAATAGTAACAAAGTTATTGTTAATAGCAATTTAAAGAAAATCATTTGAATAAATCAATCTGTTACTGTTTTAATGAATATCAGATCACATTATTTTTATGCAATCCTGCATAATCTGTAGCTAGAAATCTTTGCATAAAGAATAACTTTCAGAGGTTTCTCGTCTTTCGTATGGTAGCGGATC
>JAHLJT010009018.1:0-22498 GCA_031308135.1 Acheta domesticus | reverse complement strand
GAATCTGGGTTGTAGGAAGAAGGGTTATTTTGTTGAAGGTGAGACGGGTTATTTTGTTAGGGTTTTTGATGATGGGTTCAGGGGAAAGGAGGGGAGGGAGGCTGGGATTGGAGAGGGGAAGGAAGGGGAGGAAGGGATCAGAGGGCTGGCTGTTCAGCGTGTGCGTCTAGTCCTTATTCGGTCCGTGTTCGTTGTGTCTTTGTCTGGTCGTCAGTCTTGTGTCGTCGGCCCTCTGGCCTAGGTTATGGGGGGAGGGAGCTGTAGGATATCTAATGGATGTTTCTTGATTCTAGGGCGGGGTGGTGTGCGTAAGATATGGAGGTGGGGATGGACCAGTCTATGGAATCTGGGGTTATTTACGTACTGTAGGATTTGGGATTTGGTTGAATGATACATGTATGTGAGGATGTGGGTGATGTTGTGGGTGGTGCGGAGGTCGTTAAAGCGGGTGTAGGGTGGTGGCCGGAATATTAAACGGAGAACTCTATTTTCTGTAACTGCGATTTTTCTATGGTTGATGGCGGAGGTGTGGAACCAGGTGGGGTGGGAGTATGTTAGGAGAGGACGGATGTAGGTATAATAGGTTTGGATTTTTCTAGGTATGGGGATGGATGGATTTGTAAGGATAGGGTAAAGGGCGTTGGTGATCCGGTTGGTCTTGGTGACTATTTTATGGATATGTTGGGTCCAGTGGAGGCGGTTAGAAAAGGTGAGTCCAAGATATTTTACTGTTTCGGTCCAGGGTATGGGGGTGTGGTTGATGGTTAGTGGAGGAGGGGTGGAGGGGTGATCTTTGTAGGAGAAGACTATTGCCTGACATTTTTCGGGGTTTATGGCTATTGCGTTTTGATTGGCCCAGAGATGAAATGAATTTAATGAAGTTTGTAGTTGGGTAAGGGACCGGTTGAGGTTGCGGTAGGAACTAAGGAGGGCAAGGTCATCGGCGTAAAGGAACCTCTCTACTCCACGAGTGGGAGGGATGTCGTTTATGTAGAGTGAAAACAGGAGAGGGGAGAGCACGGCGCCCTGTGGGACGCCGGCTTGGATGGGGTAGGTGGGGGATTTTTTGGTTAGGTAGCGGACATGGAAGGATCTGTCGGATAGGTAGCTCTGGAGTAGAGAGTGGATGTGGTTGGGAATGAAGGGGCGGATCTTCATAAGTAGGATGGGGTGGGATACGGAGTCATATGCGTGGGTGAGGTCTGTGAAAACTGCCGGTATTTCTTTTCTGTCACGTAGCGGAGTGGCTACGGAGATGGCAAAGTTTAGCGTTTGGAGGGACGCGGAGCGCCCCTCTCGGAATCCGAACTGAGTGGGGGTGATGACTGGTTCTATTAGAGGAGTGAGGCGGGCGAGGATGATCTTTTCGAATATCTTACTGAGGATGGGTAGGAGGCTTATAGGTCTGTGGTTGGTAGGATGCCGATGGTCCTTGCCAGGTTTAGGAAGCATGGAGACACGGGCAGTTTTCCAGAGGGTTGGGAAGTAGGATAGTTCAAAACAGGCATTGAGGATCTGGGCGATTAGGTGGATGGCATTTTGGGGGAGATTGCGGAGTTGTGAAGGAAGAACTCCATCGGGTCCCGGGGATTTAGTCATGTCAGTCATTGTCAAGAGTGTTCGTATTTCGTTATCGTTGGTAGTCCAGGTCCTTTGCTGATGAGGAGGAAGGGCGGGGATTCGGAGGTAGGATAGGAGAACATTGTCTGGGATAGGAAGGTCACAAGGGAGGAAGCGGACGGCCAGGGTTTGGGCGAAGGTGTTTGCAATTTCTTGTGGGTCAAAGGATAGGGTATTGGGATCGGTATAGACGGGAGAAATACGGGTTGGGGTGGAACGTACTGCCTTGATTACTTTATGTATGTTGTTGGGGCTGCTTTTGTCCTTGATCAAGTCGTTGTATTTGTTTGTCTCGTACGTTCTTAACATATTTTGTACTCGTCTTTGTAGTTGTCGTAATTGTTCCTTGTCTTCGTGTCGTCTGTAGTTGTAGAACCGTCTCTGTGTCTGTCTCTTTAGTCTAATTGTCTGTAAGATCTCGTCTGGGAGGTATGGATGCTGTTGTGAGTAGGTGGTGGTTCTTTTATAAATATGGATAATTTGGTGGTTTAGATGGGTTATGGATTTATCTATTTCTGCTATGGTCCGGATGTGGGGGGGGTTGTGGATCTTTTTGGACAGGATGTGTTTGAAGGATTTCCAGGATGTGTGTGGGATGGGCGGGGGTTTGGGGGTTATGAATGGGGTGGTGGAGGTAGAGGTGAAGATGATGGGGAGGTGGTCTGAGGTGTCATACAGGTCATATTTTGGGGTTGGAGTACTGACATGGAGTTGGGAGGAGTGAATGATGATGTCCAGGATGTCGTGCGGGTAACCATTGTATGTGTGGGTGGGTTCGGAGGGTGGCTTGAGTTGGATTTGTGGGCTATTTTCTATGAAGTCTTTCAGTCTCAGTCCGTTAGCGTTGCTTGTCACGCAGCCCCATGATGTTGACTTTGCGTTCATATCGCCGGCAAGGATAAAGGGGTGAGGGAGGTTTCCAAGGGTATCTAAGTCTGAGATGGGAATTCGGGTATTAGGGCGGTTGTACGTGGATATGATAATGATGGGGGTTGTGGGGGTTCCAATAAGGATGGCAGTACATTCCAGGGTTGAGAGTTGGGGGAGTTGGTAAGGGGTGTGTGGGATGGATCTTTTTACAAGGATGGCCGTTCCGCCTCCTTGGGTAGTGGTTCGGTCGTTGCGGTAGCTTATATAATTTGGGATAGAAAAGGTGAGTGAAGGAGTCAGCCACGTCTCTTGTAGTAATAGGATCCCGATGGAGTAGTCTTTGAGGAACTGGGTAAGGAGGGGCTTTTTCTGGTTTAAACCGCCGCGTGCGTTCCATGAGGAGAGGGATAGGAAGCGGGGAGGAAGGGTCAATTTAATTAAGGATTTCTATGAGTTTGATGCCTGCAAGGATGAGTTTGGTGATAATGTCTTCTGGGCCTTTGAGGATATTTAAGAATGTTTGGATGTGCGGGATGATTTTTCTGATGGTGGGAGATTGGATGAGTGATAGGATGTCCATGATATTTTGGGATGTGGATGATGTGGATGATGGTTGCTGGTTGGGGGGAGTTGAGTTATGAGGGAGGGAATTTGGATTCTGGGAGAGGACAGAGGAGAAGGATCTGTGTGGGTCTAGGATGGGTGGGAAATTTTGGAATGACATTTGAGGGGGAGGGGGTCTGTTGGTCTGGAGGTTGTCTATTTGGGCTTGTCTTGATTGTTTGGCTTTCATTATGATTGGGCATATGGGGTCGAAGGCGGCGTGGTTTTGATGGCAGTTACAACATTTGGGTGTGAAGTTAGGTAGGTTCTGGGATAGGGAGGGGCATTCTTCTGTTGGGTGTGGTTGGGCACAGAGGGCACATGTCGCGGGTCGTCTGCAGTATGTCCTGGTGTGGTAAAGTCTCTGGCATCTTTTACACTGGGGGATATAGTCATTGTGTTTGTAGTCCTGGATGGTAACTTTGAATTCGTCGATGAAGCGGAGTTTGGTCTTGATGTCCGTCATGTCTCTTTTGTTTGTCTCAACAGTAAAAATGCCTAAGGGGGTCAGTCTTCCGTCGCGTTCTCGTCTGTTCATCTCTGTCACGTGGTAGTGGGTAATTTTTAAGTATGTCAAGTTCATTTGTATTCTGTCTGTGCTGTATTTGGGTGGTAGTCCTTTGATTACGAATTTGTCTCTTTTTTCCTCCGTGGCTCTGTTAAATGAGTATGAGATTTTGGTAAAGAATAGGTCCTTCAAGTCAGTCGTGGAAATTTCTTCAAGTCGTAATTTAATTTTGTTATAAGCCTGGATCGTCGCCGGTTGGATTAGTAGTTGTGTCTTTGTGCATTTAGCTGTCATCTGGTTATTCGTTATTGTCATTAAGTCCTTCGTGATGTCAGTCGGGCTTAGTAATGAGTCGAGGTCTAACCTGAAAGGGGCGATCCTAGCCCTCTGAGGGGTAGGTCTAATTTGGGTGTTGGTAGAGGTCGGGTTGTCTTGAGAGGTACTGGGTTCAGGGTTTCTATCATTATGGTTTTGACTGCTTTGTTGCAGGGGTGCAAATCGGTTTGTGGATTCTATTGGCTGGGCGGGGGGGTCAGTAGGTTGCCTGGATTTCTGGGTTACTAGGATGAACCCATCATCGGTCAAGAATTTCTTATTTACTCTGTCTGGGGAGGAGTCGTGGGGGCGGCGCCCTGCTGCCAATTTATTTCCGTCGAACGGTCCCCCACTTAGTCCCTCTGCTTGGCTTGTAGTCAAATTCGGGTCATTATTGGTTGTGTCCATGTTCACCTCACGTGCTTCCTCGGCGGCGGCCATGGCCGCGCCTTCTTCCGACGTCACCGGTGTTCTCCTGGATGTGTTGCAGGCAAGGCTGGTGTTGGCTGGCTCTGGTCGTCCGTTGACGGTTGGTTCCAGGTTCGGCACGCGGCACGGGCCTCCCAGCTCCCGCTGGTGGTCCCAGGTAGCTGGATTCCTGGGTTGGTCAGGCTCTGTCACAGATAGGAAAGTTTGTAAACCTAACAAGTTTACAAGTTTAGCAAGCTACGTAAGCTTAAAGTTCGATTGCGGTATTCTAGCGTTTAATATTGCTTCGGAATCCTCGGCAAGATCTTTCCGCTAGCGAGCTCCGCTCTCGTGTGGCACTGGAGATCGCAGCCACCTATATTTATAAGCTCGGTGCCCCTTCCGCGGGGCGCGCCGAGATCGCCACTATTCGGCACGCATCGCCCGTGACCGCTCTCATTGGGCGGCCCCTTCCGCCGTGCGCCCGAGCGCGGTGGAAGGGGTACCGAGCTGATAAATATGACCGGCCGCTCCCGCGGAGCCACATTCGCTCTGCGAAAGTTGTGTCGAACGCACCTTTGCAATCGAACACAGTCGTTATTTTCGAAGAGCCTTTTGAGCAGTCAGCTCAACATTTGCGTCCCAGGGACGCCAGTAAAAAGAGCAACTAGTGTAGCTGGAGCTAGAAGACCAACAAGCAATAAGAAGACCAGCAGCCAACCGAGCTGCCGTTGCTCCTTGGGGGCAATGGCGGACCACGGGGGGCAGGGCTCGAACGCCCCCTCGGACGACGAGATGGACGGGACAGCTGCGACAATTAATGGAAACTCCATCTGGGTGGATCTCCACCAGGACGCCGGCATCAGGAAAAAGAAGCGGACATCCAGCCTGAGCAGAAAAACCAGCAGGGACAGCAGCAGAGAGGCGGCGCCCAGAGATGAAGCCCGGCAAAGGGGAGTGAGTGGCGCTGGCAGTGCAGCACTCCCTCCTCAACTGCCTCCCAACTCCTTTTTGGCCATCCTGACCCAGACCCCGCCTGACAACCAACAAAGGACACCAACTATGACTGACGACGGGTTTCAGATCCCAGACAGACGACACACTTGCAAGACGCCAGTCACCAAGGACCCCCTACCTGTAAAGACGTCAAACCAGTTTGGCCCACTGACCCCCAACGAGACGAACCAGACCACTAGCAACCAGACTATGACCGAGGAGACTGCCCCAACTTCAGCTACGACACCAAGACCTACAATCGGGGCCATCCACATTGACCACAACGGACTGACTAACCCTCAACTATTACTGAACGACTTGAACAAACACGTGCCCAACGGATTCACTGCCAAGAGCACTAGGACTGCACTCATTCTACAACCTAAAACTGTGAAGACCCACAGAATAATAATGAAGGCATTGGAAGACATAGAACTGGACTCGACCCTAAGGACAAGGTACTTCAGTACTGGACTTTACTACCACTACCATAGGACAACTGAAGAACGACGTACAAAACTTGTAATAAAAGGACTATCCCCAAACATGGACTTGACTGACCTCACTCATGACCTACAACAGACTACCTACAAAGTGCACCACATTTCAGAAATGAAAAAAACGGACGGACCAAAACACCCTGACTGGACTCGGACTCTACGTGATCGAGGTTAACAAAGACGACGCCGACCTGATTAAGACAAACATCAAGGGACTGCTCAATCACCGTGTAACCATCATCGACTACCTACAAAACGACCATGTTCCTCGGTGTGACAATTGTCAAATGCTGTACCACACGCGACACTACTGCCACCGACAGACCCGCTGTGCCAGATGCAGTGACAACCACCACACGACGACATGCCCCAACGACTTTTTCAAATGCGCACTTTGCCAACAAGCTCACCCCGCCTACTCACCAGACTGCCCTGTACTCCAGAAAGCTAAGGAAGACCGACGAAAGACGCTACAAGAGACTAAGACAAGACAACAACCACCACCCCCACCCCCACCTAAACACAGTTTCCCAGCCCTATCATCACCCAGAAACACAAACATCCTCCAACAAACCTATTCATCAGCGACAGCTAATACAACATCTGGTTCCACCTCCACCTTCTCTGACATAAAAGACTTACTTAACTTACTGAAGACCTGCGACTTGTCAAAACTGATAACTACTGTCAAAGACATTATCACCATACTTAAAGGACAGACTGACCCTATGACAAAGATCCTCACAATCCTGACAAAGGTATGCGAACTCGTCTAGACTGCACCAACACAGACTACTCAACATCTCCTCCTGGAACGCCAATGGCGGACTAGCTCGAAAGCGGACGGACATTATACAATACCTGACTGACTACTCCGTCGGGGTTCTACTTATACAAGAGACGCACCTCAACCCCACCAACTCCTTCCACATCCCTAACTATATAGTATACAGAACAGACCGTCCCACCCATGGCGGAGGGACTGCAATTTGCATTAAAAGGAACATCCCCCACACCCAACTCCCCCCTGCACCCACTACCAATATAGAAAACACACAAATTCAAATAGCTACCCCCCACGGACCGCTGACAATTACGTCAATGTATAAGACCCCCCTCCTCCCCTTACTTAACAGCGACCTCGACTTACTGACGCAAAACAACTACCTGCTCGCAGGAGACATCAACTGCAAAGCGACTAGCTGGGGATGCAAACGCAACAACACTAGTGGACTAACACTACAGACTTACTTAGACACGCACCCGAACATCATTCTATCAGCACCCTCTGAACCAACCCCACCTCATCCGACAGCTACCTCACGATATCCTGGACTTTGTATTACACTCCCCAAACATCGCAATAAGCACCCCACATCCAAATCCAGAACTTGACTCAGACCACTTCCCCATCATTTTCACAACAGACATCCTTTCTTACAGCATCACCCTCCCCAACAGAACCATAACTACCGACTGGAAACGATATAAACACCTGCTATCCAAAAAAGTCAAACCACCCAATGCCCTCCAAACCCCTCACGAAATAGACCAGGCCATCCATCACCTATCCCTCCAAATTAACCGTGCCCTCAGCAAAGCCTCCACCTACACCAAGGAAACGAAACCCAGACTACCGGACAACATACTACAACTGCTACGTTACAAACGGAAGACTCAAAAGACGTATTACAGAACTCATAAATACGATGACAAAATGACATACTTATACTACAAACAGACACTACATGACGCACTACGAGACTACGAGAGACAGAAATGGACCAATACAATTACGGACCTAACGAAGCACCCCAGCAGACTATGGACACTAATAAAAGACTTAAAGACAACGACCCATAACATTTCACCGATTACGAAACCGGACGGAACGAAAACATACGACCCGACGACAATGACAGAAATATTTGCTGACAAACTACAAAACAGGTTTACCTCACCTAACACGCCTCTCCCAGAATCCACTATCCTCTACTATTTGAAAACCCCAAGCCTCCCAAAGCAACTACAGCAACCATGGACTATTACAGACAAAGACGTAACCGACGAACTCAACGTACTTGACGCAGGAAAAGCGACCGGCCCCGACGGAGTAAAAGCAATAGCATTAAAGCGACTGACAAAAAACGTTACGGACTTCATTACAAAACTTTACAACGCATGTATCACGACTTCTTACTTCCCTAACGACTGGAAAATAGCAAAAATCAAAATGATCCCGAAACCCAACAAACCTCACGACAACCCGGACAATTACAGACCAATCTCCCTCCTCCCCATTTTAGGCAAGACACTAGAAAGGATAATATTACGGAAACTTACTCCCATATTGGAAAAAAGACTACGACCGACACAATTTGGCTTTCGAGCAGACAGATCTACGGGACTACAGACGCTACGAATCACCGCAGACATCGCGACTAGACTCCAGGAGCGAGTTAAACACCCAGTACCGACCGTGTTCCTCGACTTTACGACTGCCTACGACACTGTAAACCACGACTCCCTTATTTATAAAATCACTCCCCACATCCCGCAATTTCTTCTTCCTCTCTTCAGAAGCTATCTTTCCAACCGCACTTTCTTCGTCTCCCACCTTAACTCTTCATCCTCCAAAAGACCGATCCTCGCCGGCGTCCCCCAAGGGGCAGTCCTATCCCCAATTCTATTTTCACTCTATACCAACGACTTACCGACATCCAAGAAGACAAACGACTACATATACGCAGACGACACTGCCCTGGCCGTGACGAAATCACGACAACCCCACGCAACTAACATACTGCAACGCGACTTAGACGATATTGCAAAATGGGCAAAAGACAATAACCTAAGACTAAACCCGACCAAAAGCCAGGCAGTGTTCTTTAACCGAGGAACTACGTTCAAGACAATCGCCACCCCTCCCCCACTGACCATAGACAATATACCAATTAACTGGACTCACGAAGCGAAATACCTTGGAACAACCCTACACTACAAACTGCTCTGGCACAAACACGTAGACGACATAACGCAGAAGGCAAACCGACGAATGAACGCCCTGACACCCGTTTTGACACACCCACTGACACCGACGAAGACAAAACTTTATATCTACAAGACGTACATTAAACCGATACTGACATACAACTGTGAGACTTGGGCCATGACATCCAAATCTAACTACGACAAACTCACTAAGACGGAAAATAGATTTCTAAGACTTGCCTTCAGACCACCCCCCATGACAAACTACAACAGACTAAGACAATCACTCAACTTGACACCAATTGACAAAGACATATACGAGACCGCACGACTACGACTGGACAAGGCTCTGAAAAACGACAACTTCAAACAATTCATACAGACTGAGCAACACCAAAAAGTACTATCCAACCCCCCCCTTCACATCAGAATTTTTCACCACCCGTTCGATATCTTGAAACTTCCACCACCTAGCACCTAACCTCACCACTCACCTTCCTCAACCGGCCATTTAAAAAACCAGATCAAGCAATAGCACCGACCTAACAAAACAGCAACCTCTTCTCATTCTTTCGTTCCCCCTCTTCTCACCCCCCCCCTCCCCTTCCCGTCTCTCCGAACAACAGCTTGTCTGGGGTAGAGAGAGACTCCTTCCCACATTCCCCCTCCTTTTTCTCCGTTTGCTGCACACAAGCCAGCGCCGCCACACACCCAACCCGGGATGAGCTGAACAGCAGGCCCGGCGAAGAGACAACCACCCAGGCATGGAGTTGTGTCGAACGCACCTCTGTAGTCGACATGCCGCCCAAGACTAGCGGAAAGGCCGCGAAGAAGGCCGGCAAGGCCCAGAAGAACATCTCCAAGGGAGACAAGAAGAAGAAGCGCAAGAGGAAGGAAAGCTACGCCATCTACATCTACAAGGTGCTGAAGCAGGTCCATCCTGACACCGGCATCTCCAGCAAGGCGATGAGCATCATGAACAGCTTTGTCAACGACATTTTCGAGCGCATCGCCGCCGAGGCTTCTCGCCTGGCGCACTACAACAAGCGCTCCACCATCACCTCGCGGGAGATCCAGACGGCTGTGCGTCTTCTTCTGCCCGGCGAGTTGGCAAAGCACGCCGTCAGCGAAGGCACTAAGGCTGTCACCAAGTACACCAGCTCCAAGTAAGCTTGCTCTTATTTCGGCTCGCTTGACTTGCGCAGCGTTGGTGCTTGCTTGTGTGCAGCAAACGGCCCTTTTCAGGGCCAACAATTTTTTTCATGAAAGAGCAAATGGTGTTATGCCTCGGCCATCATTACAGGATTCCATGTAATGTAAAAATAAAATGAATTGAGAGCCCTACCCCACTCCTCTTTTTTTTTATTTATTATTTAATTCATTCATTATGTGCGCGCCCTTGTTATTATATTCGACGAGCGCAATATTCTACTGTCATTATTACTTAAATTATATTATTAATAATAATCACCATAACAAAAATAAGTCGAAAATTCAACGGGGTTGCGAGTGCGGCTATGCTAGCGGTGCAGGGGGCTTCAAGGTCGTTTCATGTGATAGGATTGGGTCGCACCACGAGTTTTCGTGTCATGAGTATTGCTTGCTTGTGTGTACTCGCGGCTTTTCCGAAGTACATACGTGTGCTAGAAAAGAAACAGTCAATACTACTATATAAAATAATGCGCCTGATGTTCGGTTCCTAGTACTTCCGTATTACCAAATGCGGAACACCCGCAAACAGTAATCCTTATAAAATCTACTATAATTTATCTTCCTCTACTTCGCAAACAAGGTTTTGTATTCACATTCACCTGGAATTCAATTTCACATTCACCTGGAAACCGCAAATGCGAGCTACGTTACCCAGCGCCTGAAAAAAGGCAACCCGCAATACACGTGTGCATGGCGGACGTGTATTGCGTAAGGGGCACTCCGAAAAATTTTTTTTTGGGGTGTTTTCCAGGACGATTATTTCGACTGTGTTTTGATTAAATGAAAGTGGGCCAACTCCGGCGGATTCTGCAATACCGGAACGACCCTCGGAGAGGTCGCAGTAAACCGCATTATCCCTCTCCTGTTTCCAAAAATCAGATTAATATACTGAAGCCCCCGATGGGGACTGTATCAGATATTAAGCTGATAAGAACAGATTTGTTTCATCAAAGTCGACATAACTCATCATTGACGGGTTCTGGTTCGACTTATATGAGTTTTGCTGTGAGTCCTATTACAATAAGTACATTGCGTGTACAATGTAAATATGTTGTAGTGGACAGGACCTGTAGGAGGAGAAAATACATTGTAATTGAAATGACCCTTTACCTAAATGTTAAAAGAGAGACATATTATTGAATTATGTACAATTTTTACAAAAAATGTCGCTGCGCGCAAACTTAAGCCTATATGTACAGTATTTTCGCGGTGCGCAGTTGTTCTTGAAGACATCTACGGGCCGTGTTGCGGCGCGGGGTGTGCTCCGTGGCCGCCCACGTGGCGGTCGTAGATATCTCTGGAATGACGGATGGCGGCAGCGATGGTGGCCTTTCTAAGAGTGCCCACGAAGGTTTTATGGGCCAAGACTTTCAGCGCGGCGTCGTTTGCCTTATCCCAGGTGCCCAGCGCCCCGATGACTATAGGCAGAACGCGCGCCGTGCGGGCGAGGCCTTGCGCGTGCGCGAGGGTCGGCGCGTATTTGCGCAACTTTTCTTCTCGGGCCTCGTCCATCGCCCCACTGCTGCCCTCAAAAGGGCAGGTCACGTCAACTATCAGGATCTCTGTTGCCGTCCTATTCTGGAGGACTAGGTCCGGTCTTAGTCCGTGCGGGCCCCATACTTGGTTCTCCGCCACCACCTCCCAGTTGTTGTTCACCGCCGCGGCTTTGACGTGCGCGACGATTTCGTTATGTCTTCTAGTTACTGCCGGCATGTCACAGTGATTAAGGACATGTGCCAGTGTCTCTTTCTCAGGCTGCCCATTTCTGACACAGTTTCTGCGACATGCTTCGTCTTCCGTGCTGCGTCTTGCCCATGGCCGGCTGCCGCGCAGGCCTCCTAGCAAATTAAGGCGCGCGGGGTGAACAAAACCGTAGTCTTTCCACCTGAGGTACTCGCCGCTCCTGACAAAGTACGAGGAGCGGGAGCCTCGGGTGGAGAGCTCGGCGGCGGCGCGTCCCTGGTCTGGCAGCGCGTTCCAGGCCGTGTAGTGCGCCGCCTGGTAGCTACTCCGCAGGCGCCTAACGACCAGGTGCCTCTGGTGCGGGAGTACGATGTTTAGGTTATTTTCAGAGTTGTTAATGATGACGGTCGGTTTTATTCCGCCATCACTCTCTTCGAGAGACCATCTTATTTTAAGGTTCTTGGTGGCTACTCTCGCCCGCGACCATACTCCTTTGTTATCTATGTGTTGGATTTGAGTGCTGTTGTTGAGATAATTTGCTACATCTGTAGCTGTTGCCTGCGGTATGTTTAGTTTCTTGCATACTATTTGTTTGAGGTCCTTGGCGGCTTCCTCTGACTAGTCTATCCCTGGTAGTCAATAGTTTAAATGCGGCGTCGATGGCGGCCACATCTGTTTCCTTCGTAACTTCAGGGAGCCCGATACCCGCGTTTTCCCTCGCCGCATATAGGTAATGGATTGTACTATTCTGCGGGAGGTTTAGGCTTTCCCTCGCAAATGCTCGGATGTGGCGATCGAGTTCCTTCGCCTCTTTCTTGGTTATGACATCCAGTGACATAGGGAATGGCAGGCGGGGGACGATAAACTGCTGCAGGGCGTCGATTTTCTGCCATGGAGCAAGTTTCGACGCCCTGATAAGTTCCATCTCTTCCGTGACGGTTTTGCTGAATGTCCCATCGGGGACAGTGTTGTGCCCGATGGGTTTCCCTAGAAAGCGCGTCGTTGTAGCCCCCGAGAGTTTACGTATCGGTGTGTCATATATTTTAAAGACATTTCGGGTGGACGCTATTCCTTTGATCCATTGGATTGTGTCGCTCTTGGCAGCATTTATCTGTAGCCCTATGCCGCTGCCATAATCCGCGAGGATGTTTATCATGTTTTGGAGTATAGTCGGGGACCGCGCCGCCAGCCAGATGTCGTCAGCGTATGCCCCTCCCGGGATCGGCGCATCGGAGAGGGCCAGCGCGTGACGTAAGGCCGTGTCTATTGTGATATTAAATAGGCTGGCGCTCAGGGGGCAGCCCTGTCTCACGCCGCTCAAATAAGGTATTGGCTCCGATAGACCACTCGCCGTTATTAACTGTGTGCTTGCGCCGTCATACATATCGGCGATTATCTCTTCGAACGTGGCCCCTGCACCAGTGCATCGGACCGCCTCCCGGATGGCCCGATGGGAGACGGAGCCGAAAGCATTCGTGAGATCAAGGAATGCTATTGCTAGGTCCTGGTGCGCTTCCCTTGCCTCTCTAATGAGCTTCCCCACCAAGAAGTTGTGCTCCCGCACCCCGTCAGTGGGCGGAAGCCTTTTTGGTGGGGGCTCAGCACTCCATGGTCCTCTATCCAGTTCGATAACCTTCGTGCGAGGAGCGATGAGTACAGCTTGGCCAGCGTGCTGGATAGGGCTATTGGCCGCCAGTTGCCCGGGTTATTCTTCTCGCCTTTCTTGTGTATCAGGACAGTTTTCGAGCGTTTCCAACTCGTGGGGATCCGCTTGAATTTCAGGCACGCATTGAACACGGCTGTCAGCAATCGCGCGTGCGGATCTGCGTACCGCCAGTGTGAGTACGCCAGCCTGTCGTCCCCCGGAGCAGTGTTGGTACATTCGCCTAGCCTGCTGGCCACTTCGGCCTCTTCAAAGTTCCGAAGCTCCAGTGGCTCGCGTTCGGCTGGCACATATAGTTCGTTGACATTGTCGTCCTCACCCGGGGGCGTTGTCGAGAAATGCGCCACTAGCTGCGCTGCCGGTATTTTCGCACCGCGGTCCCTCATTGCTGGTAAAGAGTCGGATCGCTTTGCGCGGGTTGCGGCGGTATGTTCTCGCCGCGTCGGCCTGCTCCCGGCTTCTTCGGTCCGCCTGGCTTTGCGGAGGCGGGGGGCGGTAGTCCCGTGCGGGAGGGATTTTGCAAATTTCCTGGACGTGCTTAGTGATTTTGGCAATGATCGCCTCTACGCGCTCCCACCCGCTGGCTGTGGGGCTCGGGCCTGCGGCGTTCATGAGCTCGCTCCTGAGCGCTTCGAGCTGCGGCGTGAGGCGCCCAGCCATCTCATGCGCCTCGATGTTCGGGAAGCGTTGCGGGGCGCTTTGCGTCGCCTGAGGGGCTTCTGCTTGCTGCTCGTCGCCGGCAGCGCTCTCCTGCGTCGGGGCAGCGCTCGCTCGGATGGCTTGGCGCGCGCGGCGTTCGCTTCTGGCGGTTCGCGTCCCGTTTGTGTTTGTTGGAAGTGGTCTTTCTCGCGCACGCGTTCGTTTGTGCTGCGCCAGTTGAGTTTTCGTCGCGAATTCAGCGTCGCAATCCCTGTGGTTGCAGCGCAGTGGCGGCCTATTACTCTCATTTTGGGGCGCTCTTACACTCCGGAGGGGCACGCATGTTTGCGAGTGGGCCTTCCAGTCTACTATTTCGCTTCTGCAGCCCGCACAGATTTTGCGGATGCCTTGTAAGTCTATGTTTGCGCCTAATGTGCTGCTTGAGGTTCCCGGCGCGCATTGACCACGATCTTGCCGCCGTTGTGAACGGGCGGCCGCTGCAGCATGGGCACGCGAGGATCGCCGCACTGGGTTTGGGGACCAGTACGTGCCCGTTGTGCCGGACAGGTTGCAGTTCGGGCCCGAAGTGCGGGAGCTCGTTCGGCGTCCTCGTCTCTTCTCGCTGGGTCCCCGAGGCGCGGCGCGGCGTGTGTCGCGGCCGCGCGGGCGCCGGTTGCCGCCTCCTGGGGCTGCTCCTCCTGGGGGCGCCGGTGTCGCCTCCTGGTCCGCAGGTGTCGGTGGCGGGGGCTGCTCCGCGGCCTGCGAGGGCGGGCGCGCTGCTGGGCCCCGCTGTTGCGCTCGCGGACGAGGCCGCCCGGGGCGGCGCGGAGACGCGTGCACGCGTGCACGCGTGGGCGGACGCCTCCTGGGGCGCCGCGGGCGGGGAGACCGCAGTGAAGGCCTATCGGTCCGGGCTGCTGCCAAAATCGGAGACTTCCTCCGGTATGCTTCCGCTTCTTCCGCGTCCTAGCCAGTTCATCACCACTCGCGTGCCAGAAGCCCGATTGTACCGCAGCCAATCCGCGGAGCTTGATGTTCTGCATTTGTTCGGGGGCGGTTGTGTCGGCGTCTGCACCATTTGTGGGGGAGGGACTGTGTACGCCCGCCGTCGGTGAGGACGCGAGCATACGGGAACGCGCTCTAGTTGTGTGTACCATTGTCTATTCTTCGATCTTCCGGAGTGGACTAGTGCGGGGGGGGCAATATGTGCGGCGCTACGTGTGGCGGTGCGTCTGGCATGGGTTTCACTGTAGTATTACTGGATCTACTAGCTATCATACATATTATACATTTACTCCACACATTATCGCGGACGTTCTTACGCCCCCATTATCACTACACATTGTTATTTTTATCAATACATTATTATTTTATTCATACACATTATACAATTACCGTCTCCGTCGTCGCCTCACTTACCCTTGCCCTGTGTTCTGAGCGTCCGGGGATGCCTGCCTGCTTTCAAAAATCCCCGGATGGAGTGGGATCAGAACCGCCCATCTGCTGTTCTCCGCGCCAGCGCTCTGCGACCTCAGCCACCGGCGCTCATGTAGCAGAGCCGGCCGCGCCGGGGCCATAGCGCGGGCGCGGAGCAAGACGGGCAGCCGAGGCGCAACCTGGCGGCGAGCTTGCTTACTCGCGGGGTATGAAGCCCTAGCGGCTACTTACGGAACTGGGGCACGCTAGCGCCGCGAGGGGGTCGAATTTGAGCTGGCTCAGGGGGGGCGGGGCGGCAACGGAGTCGGCAAACATGATGCCGTGGCATCTCTGTTGGAGGTGCGATCGCGAGTTGTGCAGTTCTAACTAGTATGTTATTTAAATAATATAGCACATAATTATTAAGTATTGTACACATTGACAAGAATTATAAATAATTTATATAATACATAATAAGGTATTGGCTTAATTCATTGATTTATAGAATAGATCCATCCTAAATTGCCATAACAATATATCAGCCAATGAATGAAGACAGCGGCAATGGCGCGTGAATCGCAAAAATCGGTCCGGATTTGGTTGGTATCGAACCACCCACCCTTCGTTCCCCGCGCCAGCGCTTAGCGACCCTCAGCCATCGGGGCTTCGGGACACAGGTGGCCACAATGGGCCTATGGCGCCAGCGCGGGGCATGTTGGGTGATTGATTCACCGATTATTGCCACAACTATTAAAGTTACTATACCAAATATACAAGAAGAGATCACTTTATATACAATACCCAATACAATAAACACTTTCAATATACGCACAACTACTAATCGCACCGCTATGGCGAGCTCACGAGGATTTTAGGCCTACGCGTGGCCGAGTGAGCACTGTCGCATGTTTCACCTCCATATTTTAATTTTATTCCGTGATCTCAGCCTGTCCACGCACTAGCTACATTGCTATTGTTGCCAGGCGTCCGTCCAAGCCCTTATTATTAATGTGCGCATCACCAACAGAAATATAGGAAAATGCGCATGTGCAGGGCTGTCGCCGTTTTGGACGCGCTGGGGACGCCTACGGGGGCTACACGTACACACTGCGGGGGCTGCCCACTATCGGTTTTAGAAGTGGGATTACTGCCCTATTTTTTATAGCTAATTATACCGACTATGTGTCAATCGATAGCGGTGGACGGCATCTCTGTTAATTGATAGCAGAACCCTGCAATTATTGCTGAGGGGCTTAGAATCGGCGATTTAAACTACAGGTGGCCGTGACGTCACGGGCCAGGCGACGCTTTGGATGGCGTACCCACGTTACCGCGGCAGCCATGTTGGTTTTGCATCGAATCATACTCTAACAACACACATTTTTTACAATAAAACAAGCATGCACACTACAATAGAACACTTTAACACATCAGCAATGTTGTCTTGAGTTCTGCCACCTTATATATTACCCTAGTGGTAGCCACAGTCACTGTTTATGCACTCGCCACAAGCCACAAAGCCACCGCGCCGCCACTCACCGCGGCCCCGCGGGGGCCAGTTTAATTACTCACTCATTACGGTGATAATAAATTCGGATGAAGTTCCCCACATGAATCCTGGTTTCTGGTCACTGGTTCCGTGTGTGTGCCAAGTTTCGTGAAGATCGGTGAACTATATCACTTAGAAAACAAATATACGGAGCGGCTCCAACTCACGACCGGCCGCCATGACACTACACTTTGATCTTAGCCAAAAGGCCGAGAAGCGATACCGGTAAACGGTCATTATTTGGTTTTTAGAAGCCCTTTCTGGGAACCTGTAGTCGGGGCGAAAAAAAACAAAAAAAACGGTTCGTTTCGGGGGAAAAAAATTTTTTTTCGACATTTTGAATCGCGAAACTTGCGGTGAAGCAATGATGTGAAAAGGATAATTTTGAGCTTCTGGGATGCAGATGTAATTGTTTTACAACGTAGCACCAGAAAATTTCTCAATTTTTGCGTATTTTTGGAGAAATCGAAATTTTAAAATAAACATGGCTAGATGTTAGATGGAATTTTTAACCGAGAAAATGCGTTGAAGTAGCGCTGGGAAATGGAAATTTCCGGGTTTCTAGGATGCGGAAGTAATAGTTTCACAACGTAGCACCAAAAAATTTCTCAATTTTTGCGTATTTTTCGCGAAATCGAAATTTTAAAAAAACTGCTAGATAGTAGATAGGACATATCCAACAATAGACTCTCGTTTCGTCTAGCGCCGCTAGTATTGCTTAGAGACGCACCAAACAATTTTTTTTTTTAATTAAGTGATTTTGACGTTTCTTCTTGCGAATATCACGCATTCAGACCGGTCGTACTTTGCTGAACCCTTGAAACACGCCGCTTTGCATATCGCGCAGACGACGCGCGGCACCTCCGAACGTTTGAATTGCGCCCCGAAATACCTCCTTCGTGCCCATTGGTCGAATGCGGTCCGTGACCTTGGCGTTCGCCCAATGGCGAAAACCTCGTTTCTGCCGCGAAAAAACACACGATTTTATAGGAAATTCTTGAATGCAATGTCACTCTTTGTTCTTCACTGATACATAGAAAAAAATCTGTCATTCAGATATACTACTTTCGATTGGATCCTTGTCAGATGATAGACTCGTTTATATTTGCGTCCGATATCTGCTACCATTCGCAAACTTTCCACGAAACATTGCTTTCTGAAAATGTCGCAGAGTCGTCTGACAATACATTTCATTGCAAACTATACGCGTTTTTTTCAATTCCAATCGTATTCGCATATGTCTCAAGGTCGCTATCGTTTCACACGTCATGGGTGGAGGGGGAAACGCCAACGCGGAGCCATCAGTCTCCGCTGGGCGGTCGTGCGTGACGGTCTCGTGTGCGAGCGTGTGAATGTGTGTATCTTGTTTCTATGTGATGTGCGTTATAACAACATGTATTGTTTTTCTGATTCTTTCTTCCGTCTCTGCGTGCCGTTCCCTGCTTGCCGAACGCCAGTAAGTGCAATTTTGCAACCGATTTGCCATTAATGCGAACAGTTTGAAGCAGCAGCAGCACTCTCATATGTATGCTTTCTTTCTTTCTTTACAGAACAGGCGCCGCAGTATGGAAAACCAGCTTTTTACGATTGGTACGTATCTGTGACACTCAGAATGTCATTGCGCTATCGCGAATTGTTCGTGTTGTGACACCGTGTGCAGTGGCATGCATTCGACGTGTACGAAAATCAGTGTTTGGAATTACCTGCAAGACGAGCGACAGTGCGTGTGTAGCTGTTGGTTTCATGACATGCAGGATAAGCGTGTGATTGCATTTTGGTATTGTGTAAAAATCTGTACAGTGGCTCAGATGCAAATTCAAGTTTCGTTTTATTTCGTTCTCGCCAACGTGCGCTTCAGGCGTAGGTGATGAGACGCAAAGCGTGTGGTTTTCACAAAGTGGTGAGGGCGCATTAAAATCCAAAATATTTCGTGGTCATTTCGAGTTTAGATAGGCACAAGTGTGTGATAGGTTACTGCAGTAAATATTTGTCCATTTCGTGTTCTAGTGTGCCTTGTGCAGTGATGTGAAATTATTAAAACAGAGAAGGCGTTGATAATTATTACGTCTCAGAGATGATTGGAATATATTCGGCGTGGAGAATGCATTCGTCATATTCCCAGCCGATAGGGGCGTAATCGTGTTTCGCTTTATTCTGTGCTAGCACTCGTAAGGAATGTTGGGCGTAGAAAGAAAGAGAATAGAATAGTGTTTCTTGGCTCTCTCTCTCTTTCTCTCTGTCCTCTATACGCATTTCTTTGTGTGCGTGTTCTCTTCGAGTGCACCGGGCGCTACTACGAAACGGCTCGCTACTTCGTTGAAAATAATGATAGTCGATTTCGTGTCCTAGTGCTGCAACAAGCAACTTATAAGAGATATTGTGTTGTTGATTATCGCGTAATAGTTATGAAAGAATATCAGTGCGTTGCGTGCTAATTATCCCATGTAGCGAGTGCAATCGCGCAAATATCACTGTGGTTCTTGTTCAGTTCGTCCTAAAACTAGAAGGTTTGTCGTTGCGTGGAGCTCGCGTGATTGTTGTTAGGCGGCAGAGGAGAATATCGCTTCTCTTTCTGTTTTAAAAGCAATGACGACGCGTTATCTTTGAGTTCCGTAGGCGCTACTGGGAAATGACATCGAAAATAATAATTGAATCCGTGTTCTAGTGCAGTGATAAGAGATTGTTTCAGACATAAAACGTTGTATTAATTATACGTAACAGTAACGAAAGAAAATCACTGCGTGGCGTGCTATTTATCCCGTGTAGCGGGTGCAATCTTGCGAATATCACAGTGCTCCACTTCGTGCAATTACTAGATTTGTCGTTTTGTGAAGCTCGCGTAATTGGTTCGGTGGGCAGATGGAGTGCGATGCACGTGAATTTCGCTTCTCTCTCTGAGAGTGTTTTTAACAACAATGAAGATGCGTTATCTTTGATTTCCGTAGGCATTACTTCGAAACGACAGTGTCAATAATAAATGAATTCTTGTTCTTGTTTATTTTGTCAGTGCTTCATTTCTTCTTCTGTCGAAGCTTCTATTGGCTCTAAAAGTCTCCTTGGGAACGTACATTCATCACTACGGCAATACGTCTACAATCAAGCAGCAGCAGTACATTATTCGTACGATTGTTATGGATTCGTAAGGGATTTCTGACGATACGAGTGGGTGAATGTTCAGCGCGCACTCACAATTCAACATCTTTCTTTCTGAATGTATTCATATTCCTTTTCATATGGATATTCCCGTTCGACAAAAGAGAAATGCTGATTGAAGATATTCTCTATTCTTTTGTTTCAGATTTCATTGCACCACTACAGCAGCTACTGCGAAAGCAATTCAGAAAAACAAATACCGAAATAATAATCATAATAATAACAACAGCAATACCGAGGGTGATGTTTAGAGAGCACTTGTTGAAACACTGTAAAGGGAGACAGAGAGAGAGCGAGCGAACGAACGAACGTCCTTTCTTTTTTGTAATGCACAATAGTGTATGGAAGGAAGCTATAAAGAGAGAGAGAAGGAAAGGAAGAAAGAACAAAGATCAGGTAGTGTAGAATCCGGCGACGTAGACGCCAAAATTGTTGAACAAAAGGAACAAAAGTGCGTGTCGCTGGAGTGAAAACGAGGACTCAAACAAATTTTTGAACTCTTTTAAATGAAAGATAGTGTTTCGTACTACAGAAAAGGTCACTTGCGCTCTGACGCTACGACGCTTAGTTTCGGCGCTACGAATTTTGCAAGAAAATTTGTTAATAAGAGGTTTTCTCTACAACCTTTGCAGGTAGGCGAACCGAGTTGCCGCCATCCGCTGGCAAATGCAAATTCTCATCGAAAAGATCAGAAGAGAGGAGTGCGTCAAACGTCTGGTTTCGGTGTTATTGATTTGTAAAGTAACTTGTTTATAAAAAATTAAATCGACAACGAATAGATAACAATAATAACGTTAACTAGTCACTGTGTAGCACTACAATGCTCGAATGGTAGTTGTGGATTCGGTATCTCTGATGATACGAAAGCAGGTAAGAAAGAAAGAAAGAATGTGTGAGGGAAAAAGAAAGAAAGAAGAGAGAGAAGGAAGTGTAGCGTTATTCGTGTTCTCAGTTATTTGTTTTTAAAGTGGGAGGGAAGGAAGGAAGCAAGGAAGGAAAGAAAGAAAGAGACAGAGAAAGAAAGACAGAGAAAGAAAGACAGAGAAAGAAAGACAGAAGAAAGAAAGAGAGAGAAGAAAGAGAGATTGAGAGAAAGAAAGAAAGAAAGAGAAGAAAGAAAGAGAAAGAAAGAAGAGAAAGAAGAAAGAGAAAGAAAGAAAGAGAAGAGAAAGAAAGAAAGAAAGAGAAAGAAAGGAAAGAGAAAGAAAGAAAGAGAAAGAAAGAAAGAGAAAGAAAGAAAGAGAAGAAAGAAGAGAAAGAAAGAAAGGAAAGAAAGAAAGAGAAAGAAAGAAAGAAAGAAGAAAGAGAAAGAAAAGAAAGAAGAAAGAAAGAAACAGAAGAAAGAGAAAGAAAGAACAGAGAAAGAAAGAAACAGAGAAAGAGAAAGAAACAGAGAAAGAGAAAGAAAGAGAAAGAAAGAAAGAAAGAGAAAGAAAGAAAGAAAGAAAAGAGAAAGAAAGAAAGAAAGAAAGAAAGAGAGAAGAAAGAGAGAAAGAAAGAGAGAAGGAAAGAGAGAAAGAAAGAGAGAAGGAAAGAGAGAAAGAAAGAGAGAAGAAAGAGAGAAAGAATGAGAGAAGGAAAGAGAGAAAGAATGAGAGAAGGAAAGAGAGAAAGAAAGAGAGAAGGAAAGAGAGAAAGAAAGAGAGAAGGAAAGAGAGAAAGAAAGAGAGAAGGAAAGAGAGAAAGAAAGAGAGAAAGAAAGAGAGAAAGAAAGAGAGAAAGAAAGAGAGAAAGAAAGAGAGAAAGAAAGAGAGAAAGAAAGAGAGAAAGAAAGGCGGATAGAAGAATCCAACCTTTTCGGGCAAGAGAGATTTCGTAAGAAAGGGAGGGAGGGAAGGGTTCGAGGCTCCGCGACGGGAGAGAGAAAAGACTTACAGATCGCAGCTAAGATGTTTAATCCGATTTTGCAAGAAACTTTCCTCGACACCTTGACTTGTTTCTGCTTCATGCGATGAACTTTCGAATGTTTTCATTGCGTTTCGAACACCCCTGCCACTGCATTCGATTGCGTATTACATTCTGCACGACATACCTATACCACAGAACTTTCAAATTATTATCCGAAAGGTTGCACATTCTGAACTTCATAATCCTTTCTTCAGTGAAACACTGCTCTGACCACGTAAAATCTTATCGGCCGTATTCTCAATCATGGATTACTTCTAAAATAATCTGAATCGAGAAATTCGCGGATTAGGTTAACACTCGGATAACTCTCTATTCTCATTCAGAAACCGCGGTCATCAATGAATTGGCGGATTCGAGGGTTACCCTTGGCCAGAATGTTACAGTAAATATGATTGGCTGTGGAGTATCTCGATGTCGTGGTTCTGTTTGTAAACATTAGTAATAGCGCCACTTCAAACGCGATC
>JAHLJT010009017.1:0-27610 GCA_031308135.1 Acheta domesticus | reverse complement strand
ATAGCTCAAAAAGTAAATCCATCACTTTTGGCAGGGGTCATAATTACAGTGAAACAAATTACTGTTTAAATAACGACATTATTCCGAGAGTTTCCTCGTGCAAGTACCTAGGAATTCATTTCGATAGAAATTAAGTTGGTAAAACACGTAGATTTTGTTGTAGGGAAAGCTGGAGATCTCTTCACTTGGTAATGCGCATCTTAAAAAAGAGTACGACAAACGCGAGGGAAATTGCTTATTTATCTCTTCTCCGTCCGGAATATGGAACAATTTGTTGAAATCCGCCCAAAATTATGCAGTGTAAACATCTGGAAAGGATTCAGCATAGGGCAGCTAAATTTACATTCAGGGACAAGAAATTGGCACGGTGGGATTCACTCAAAAACGGCACAGGGATCGTGCAAGACTCTGCGCCTTGTATAAAGCTTATAACGGTTATCCAGCTCTGAAAGAAATTAATCGGTGGTTATGTATTCCTACATACATCGGTAGAGATCACAGGTACAAAATAAATTTAATATAGCAGAGAACGGATGTCGGAAATTTTCTTTTACAAATCGAATGATAACGGAATGGACTAGATTTTGCCTCCAAAAAACTTTGAACCCTATCCTCAAAGCGTTGAACGGTTTAGGAAATTAATTTAGGGTATTATTAAGTAAATAAGAGAGAATAGTGGGTTATACACAGCGATGCATAATTGCTTTATTGTGAAGTGAGGTGTCGTGTAGTGTATAGCAGAGAAATAAAGAAGGAAATGTTTTACAGGTCTTAGTAAAGTGAAGTACAGTAAAGTGCAGTGTGATCCTAAATGTATAAACATTCAGTACGGAGTTAGATTATAGAAGTTTTTCTCTCAATGTAATTTCAAGGTTAATGAAGTCAGTTTTTGTATTATCATTATTTTACCATTAATATTATTACTATGATGATAGTATAATTTGTTAGTTATACTACCTTATTATTATTATTATTATTATTATATTATTGGTATTAGTAGTCTATGTTACTGAGAGACTGTATTTTTATGATTTTGAAATTAGGTGCCACCGGGTTACACACAATTGTAGTTTATATAAATTTTTATTATCTTATCTTATACGAACAAAGAAATAATATGCACAATTGCAAAATCTAATTTACGACGCATCCAGCTGTATGAAGTGCAGTAAATTTGCAGCAGTCTGTTATGTTTGCCACGAAATTATAGAAAACTGCTCTTATTTAAAGATATGTTTTGATGAGCATATTTCATTAAAAACAATCGTATCTTCATAATTGTAGTTTTTAGAAAGCCGCCGAAAAGTTTTAAATTTTTAAAAATTTTTGCAAAATCAGGCATTTAAAAGAACATGAAACCTGCACCCTTCTTTTAAGCTTTCTTTATGCTATTTCAGGCCCCAATTTAATAAACAAATTTTGTGTGGTTTTTAAGCAGAAATGGATGAAAGAAAATAAAAAATTGTCTATGTTTGACACATATTTTCGCAAAATATACTTATGTTTTTGAAAAATTAAATACGACCTTATTTGAAGACCTGTTTTAATGAACACATTTCATTATGAAAAAAAGTAATATCATCAAAGTCATAATTGTGGTTGTAGAAAGATGCCGAAAAAAATTTGAACTTTTTCAGTTTTCGAAAAATCAGAGTTTTCAACGAACATGAGACCTATGCCTTTCTCTTAAATTGCCTTCAGACAATTCAACAATAAAATTTTAAAAATTGTTGGCGCTATTTTTTTTAATTTTGAAACTGTCCCCGGGTTTCATGTAAAGTACCCTCAAAATAAAAATATCGGTTTCAAATTGAAAGGCCACTAGATCAGTTAGATCGATCGGGGAGTATCAATTTTGGAGAAACTCGGCTGAACGGTTAGTCACTAGCGTTGTTCACAGTAGAGGGATGGACAGACGTTTTGCTTTCAATTGGTTTTTTCGGTATCAGAACCCACAAAACAGGGATTCTGGCTGCACCACGTGTTAGGAGATTTGTTTTTCTAATTTATCTACTGGATTTATCCACTTTTTTCTGTGCCAGGTCCCTGTAATAAGAGTTTTTCTTCAAAAATTCACATTTTTTTCGCGCAGCACTACATAACTTTTTCTATACTATACGTACGTATAGTAGTATACGGGAAAGTAAAAAGTACAGTAAGAAGAACAGTGATATCTCTCTAAATTCGGAATAAAATGCAAATAGGCGAAAATGGTCGGATTGTGATGAGTTCAAATCTTCTAATATTACAGTTTTAGTACAAGTCATTAGTATCCTCCTTAAGAGTAAAAGATGAAAGATTGAAGATGATCAAATTCTAGTTTTTGATTTAAATGTTTTTTGAACGGCGACAAAACTGTTTTAACTAATAGGTTTTTCATCAATATGTTCTTCAATTATCTGGAACTAGAAAGGTTGTAAAATATAGTAAGATATTGTACATATAGTGAATAAATTTGTGAATATTGTGAATAAAATAATCAGTGAAAAACAGTTGTTCACGTTGATCTTGATTACTTCTGTTGCAGCTTCGCCTACACTCCAGCTGATAAACGACAACTGGCAACAGCTATGGGGAGAGCTGCTACCAGTGTTTATAGATGCGTTTGGAAGTCTGCACGTTCAAATGGCAAAGCGAGTTTTTGACAGAGTTCCCTTCGATGATATTTTCATTGACTGATCAAGTAATTTGTGTTTTTTTTGTATCACATTGTTACATCAAGCGACACCAATATAAACAAACTTGCATTAAAAACAAGTATACTTCACTGGCTTTTCTATGGTTATAATTATTACGGAATAAGCATCGTAGGATGTTACGATACGAATATCTTGCAAAGTTCTATTCAATTCCTTAAAATGTCAATGTATTATAATTTTTGTTTGTATTGGTCTGTTCATCATTTGAGAGGTGGGAGAGTAATGTTAGAGCGGCCAAGGTTTTGTAGAAACTTGTGTTCTAAACACTCTTATATCAACGACGATCTCAGTTTCATTGAGTCTGACTTTAGATAAACAAAGCGACTAAGGATTTTATTGTATTAGCTATTACTTGATATAAATATACGTACGTTCCCCAAAACTTCTGGAACAATGGAACAATCGTTCTGAAACTTTGCCCCGACACACTTGAAATATGAGGAGAGTGTCATTCAAGGTTATCTCCAAATGTGTGTGCTTTTAAAAAAATTGTGATAATTGTGAAGTGAACATGTATTTTTTTGCACATTTGTGTTAGTGTATGAAAGTAGCAAGTAATGTTGGAATGTTACTGTGCTTTTAGAATTAGAAGAAATATTCGTTTTTCTCCCTACAAGATGTAATTTAAAACTGCAGTCCAAAACATATTTGTTAAATATGACAACTTGAAAACCCCAAAAAATACTCATACTTTTGCATGAGTTACTTACTTTTCAATCGTTATACTAACACTTTTGCATTTTTATGGAAACAATACATATTTACAAACCTTTAAAAAATTTTTTAAAATAATCTTTTCTGTACCCCATTTATTTGATGTAACCAAAGAGAGTCAGCTATCTCCTAGGAAATATTTATGATTTTTAAATTCTTATAATATTTTTTATCATCCTCATCTTTTATCATCTTATTATCATTATCATCTTTATTTGGTTATTAGCTTTTATTAATATAATTATCGAACGTGTCGGCATTTTACAGTGATTTTAAACAGACTTTCACCGGTATTGGTGAACATAAGATGGCATTACATGGGGGCCACGAATACCTCTTCGGACCTTGATTTAGATCAGGTTTCAGTTTTCAGTTGCACTGAGTATACCAATAGCTCTGTCTCTCTTCGAAGAAAAAAAACGCAGTGCTGCCCTCGTCGCCAATCCTACACTCCGCTCGGTCAGGTTATAAATGAAGCGCCCTGGACCCTGGAGACTGCCAAGGTACGCACTCTTTACGCAGCAAGACCTTCATTCCGAAAGAGGTTTGAAAGTGATGTGGTATCCTCGCTGACGCAACTAAATTCATGTGGAATATCTTAACAGCTCAATTTCCTTAAATGTGTTAATCATAAAGTAGGCTAATATTATGTACTAATCCAAATTATAATACAAATATATTATAAAATCCTGTTGTAAAATGTTATATATTTTTATTAGTTATGAAAAATTGCTATTACACGTTATTTTATTTTGTAATGTAATGTTTGCTGCAGTACACTAATTTATCAATAACAAACTGCTGGAAGTACCAACTTTTAAATATAAATGCAAATTCTAATAGGACACTTACAGCAAATTTTTTTATAAATATCATGATTCAACGAGATTTTCATTCAAAAGAAATATATCCTTTCTGAAAATCGAGAAGACGAGATATTCGAAAAAAATTCTCGAAAGAATGTGATACCTAAAGTGGTAAACGGACAAGATTCGGAATTTTGAATCTTTTGATGATTTGTGCTAATGAGCTCATTGAAACCAGACACTTAATTTGTTCATTAAATCATTTTTTAAACTCGTATTTTTATTTCATTTGCTTAAATTAGCACATCCAACATAACATTTAAAAGGTTGTTCCTTACATTTACGTGTATTACAAACAACGTGGAATTAGGTGAATTTATAGATTAGAAGGTTTGCCTTTTTATGAGTAAATGCTTAGGCTTACATATAGGACAGTACAGGGGAACTGTGCTCCCAAAATTCTGGAAGAGGCCCCGAATTTTACTTAATAAAAAATCGATAACTGAGAGGTTGGAAGTCATCTGGCAACTTTGAAAATGGTTCAACATAAAATCAATTGTATTTAATATTATTTGCATCATTTTACTTATAGCATGTTTTCTTTATTAACTAGTAAATTATATCGTTTATAAAGAAGTTCGGGTAACGGAAGAAGGTGCCCAGAAATTTAGTTGGCCCTCTCTTGCGTTAGGCTGCGCTCGCCTATGTGAATTAAAATATTTTCTTTACACAAAAGAGAAAATAATTTTTTGAAACATACTTATAAATTGCAAAGAAGACACCAACAAGACGCATAAACTTCTAAAAATGATACAATTACTTATTCTTTTCTTTATTTTTCTGTCAAGAAGGCAAGTAAAACTCTTAGTAATTCAGAATGTTTACCCTATATTGAACACAAGTTTGAAAATTATTCCAGGACTTGGAACCCACTTCATTCTTCACACGATTTAAGGTACAAGACAGACAGAAGAAGACTGGGACCGATTTAAATAGAAGTCTGTTCATCAAATGTTGCAGCTAAAACCAAAAGTTAAAACCGAAATCCAAAAGCAAAAGGCAACTGGCTTTTTCACCTTGCTAGAGAGAACCGAAGAGTTCGAAAACGAGTTACTAAAACTCGGTCTTTCTGTTTTTTCATTTAGTAGTCACCGTCAACTTCGGGTTAAACTCATTCCAAGACCTTGAGTTACCCAATCAAAACTCAAAAATTCTTGGTGGTATTTTAGATCCCTTTAGTCAAAGGTGTTTTCTAAAATGATTCCTTGTGGCAAAACACTGTCAAACTTATTTTTTGGCTTTACGCATATGCCACATTTCATTTAAACTGGTTACAACTTCAATTCGTCTCATCAACTTGGGAATTTGTGATATTAGCAACATGGCAAACCACAAACCCCATGACAATAGAGGAGGTTAATTATAGAAACTTTGAATTTTAAAAAAATGTCCTCCACGAAGCATTTGACTTTTGCTTTTGGCTGCAACAAATTGATTCCTTGTAATTCAAAAGTAATGGTGTCACACTTGCTACTGGTATTAAATTTCATGAACTGGTAACAAACGCATACAAAGGAAACTCAAAAAATAAAACCTATTAAAGAAACAATGAAATTAATCCTCTTTAAAACATATCCAAAAACATAATTGAGTGCTTCTAGTACTCTTGCACTCTCGAAAATTCCTTCTCGACTGCCCCTACCTGCACGCGATTCCTCGGCTTCAAGCGACCTTCCGTTCGTGCTGAGGTCGGTGGCTGACGTCATCTCTCGGTACTATCCGCGACTGGTCCCGCGACCATAACGACCCAACTCCACCACACTTATAGGTGTAGCACTTCCATATACCTCCTTCCGAGTCCATTAAAGGTCCTTTTAAACACAACAACACAGACTGTTTTCAGTGCTAACAAGGCCGCTGGAGTAACTCTTATTCATGTTCAATTCGAAAAACATAAATTCTGATTCTCTCAGCTGTACATTTCATAATCAGAAAACAGATTCCTCACCACAATAGACTAAAGCGGAAACTACCGTGGCAGTTCTTCGACCCTTCTTGATCATTATGTACCTGACGTGGCTTCGCACATTTAATCTACAAGTATATTATATCTACTTCACATGTCCTTGTATTAATGTAATCATGTGTCAATTATGTTTCTTAAACAATGTTAATACAATTCCATGTATCCTCAATGTATAGTACTCGGCTGCTGAGAGCTCTCGGGTCAAGCAAAATGAATAAAAAAAATTATTATACATAAATTACGTTTCTCCAATACACGTCTACGTTGATACAAAACTTGCCTATTCTCATACTTTGCGTACAGACTGAACTCTCATACTCAGGTGGACACTATTTAAGACAACTGATGCCATGCAACGAGGAAGAAAGAAGTTTCAACAGTCACATCCGCCAGCTCAGAAGCATCAACTTCTGCTGCTCCAGGACAACTTTTCCCAATACTCGACAGCAGCATAGTTACTGTTGCTGGCCTCTATTATTTCCTAAAGTGGACACGTCAAACCACTCCCGCACGAGCTACTTGCCCGCTTGAGAATCCGGCGCTCGCACAGGCACGGGCAATTTCCCCTCACTCCGCACTCATTTCCCCTTAAAATCCAAAAAGGGGTGTACATTCGCTAGCTGAAGCGGCGCGAAGTAGTTGATAGTAGCTTCGTATGAAAATATGTTTGCCAGATTTTTTCGGGCAAATAATCGAGAATTGTATCATATTTATATACTTCTCTGTTTTTTAGTTTTTGATGTTTATTGTCTTATTAAATTCTTCCTTATATAAACATATTCCTGTGTTGCTAATTGACAGGAATATGTTTTAATGCCGAATTCTTTCCTTGTTTTCATTTTGTGTTGTGTTATTAAATCAGTTGTTAACTTGTTTCACATTATTGCTAAATACAGTACATAAGTCTCTATAATTTTAACAATTCTGGCTTACGGACGGACAGCGCTTAATAGACAAGAATATCTGTTAAACATTCTAACCTGAACGTAGAAAATTCATGCTTTTATATCACTATTAAGTAAACTGGATTACAAAATCAAGATTATTTTGATTCAAATTTTTTAACTTTACTCTCAGTTGAGAATTTGAAAACTGGCCGATATATTATTTCATTTTAGTGGATCATTTATTTTCTTTAAAGATAAGATGGGAATTAAAATACGTAAATTTGTGACAATAATTGTCAAGTAACTTGTCCCAAAGGCTGTCAAACCCTAGTCGCAAAAGTCAAAATTACTCACAAAAATTCTTATCCAACATATGACAATATATATATCATTGGATTTGTCTTTTTACGCTCGTCATGACAGACTGAAAAAAAATGTATAGTTCTATTTAAAAAACAAAGTTACCTCAAATATCTCGTAAAATATAAGTGATAAAACAGAAATGAATTCACGTATCAACTAGCCCCATTCCCTCATGCACTTCTGTGAAAATTGCATTGCAATAACTTCAACCGCTCAAAAGTTACAAGAGGTGCTAAAGTTACGTGACTCACCTGTATATAAAAGTATGTGTGGAAAAAAATTTATATCACAAAAAAACATTAAAAATCCATACAAAGAAAACAGATTGGGAAAAAGTGAGAAAACATCTTGAAGAAAATTATCATCAATTTGGAATGCCAGAATATGGTAATTCCCCTGGTACTGTTAAATATAATATCTTTGTTGACATTGTGACAAAAGCAGTTCAAGTCAATATTCCTCTGGTTAAAAAAATAACTGATACAAATAATCAAAATCCTGTGCCGGGGTGAGATGAAGAGTGTGATAAAAGAAAAGGTTAAAAAACGCAACATACAGAAAATGGGAATTTACCAAAGAAATGAAAGATCTAATTGAATATAAAAGGAATGTAACGTGTGCAAAAAGCTATTTAAATGAAAAAAATTGAAAGTTTTAGGAAATTTGCACAATCGATAAATATCAATTCTAATCTAACATATACGTGGTGTAAGAAGGGAGGTGAGCAATGGACCGTGATGGAATTCCTCTCTTCAAACAAAACCTACAATAGCTCGTGAAGGACCACCTTCCAATTTAGATTTCTCAAGGCAGGAAAGGTTGCCTGGGTTGTGAGTGTCACCAATTGCTTTAATGAAACACAACACATGAATTCAATAAGATATAATTAACCAAAATACCTTACAACTACATTACATGAAAACATGGAAAGGTATGCCTTGACTGCATTTGTGCAGAGCACTTTAATGCATGGACTGAAAAGAAAGAAAACAAATACAGATTATATAATCTTGAAAGATGGCACCAGTAGCTGGAGGACTGGTGGCCGTTGGAGTGGTCACTGCTATCCTATGATGCAAAACAGAGCACCAATGTTAGCACGTCGATGTGTGCGACATAAGTGACTTGAGAATAAGTCACTCACAGAGCAGAGAGCGAAACAGACATGATTGTCTCACAGTGTAAAAAACACGCATTTGACTAGCGTGGAGTTTGTCGCGTAAAACACCTCACATATCAACACGACGAGGTCTACAACATAGGTAACTTGAAAATAACTAACTCACAAAGCAAAGAGTGAAACAGACATGATTGTCTCACAGTGTAAAAAACGCATGCATTTGAGTAGCGTGGAGTCTGTCGCGTGAAACGCTTCACTTGGCAACTACATGCCGAATGACTGAATACTGAATTCGCTCGCAGAGGAGAGCGATGTTTGGCGCGCATAAATGGCGCAGTCCAATCAGAATTAAGATAACAAAATGATTTACTTGCGATTATTGTAAAGTAAAAGAAATTTAAGATAAAATATATAAAACGGGCATGAATTTTGATCGTAATAATTATGCCATCAAATATGACTGACGGTGGAGTCTTAAAATGTTTTATATTATATAACGGCAATTTGAGGCGCGCATACTGGCGCTGCCTATTCAGAAATAACGTAACAAAATGATATATTTGTGATTATTGTAAAATAAGAAGGAATTTAAGATAAAACATAAGAGACAGGCATGAAGTTTGATTATAATAATTATGCCATCAAATATGACTTGACAATAAAGTCTTAGAATGTTTTATATTACGTAATGGATATAACCAGCTGGCGCCTGGCAGTTAAAAGGCGCGGTTCGTAGAATTTCAGCGTTGCCTTGTGGTGCGTTGAGAGAAACAGTGTTGTGACATGTACTTCCGTTAAATTGCAACACAAATATTGGAATAGAGGCTGCGAGGTGCTTCAATGAATATAATAAGGAATAAAATAAAATATACATATGGTAGCTTGTTCGAACACGTGGCATAAAGCAATTATTTTCAAAATAAACGGGTTAAAATTAAGACTAATAATGTGCATAAAAATCTGCAGCAAGAAAAAAGGTGGTAAGTGCACTATCAAAAATACGCCACCCTGGGTCCCAACAAATCCCAGTGTGCTGCCTGTTTGTCAATATTCTCCCTTTCTAGGAAATTCCTTCAACTATGTGGAATATAGCAGAGCTATGAAAACAAGGAATAAAATCTATGCTCCTGGCATTGATTGTATTAATTACGAATTACTATCTAACTTATATCACATTATTCTTTTAGATATTTTTAATAGAATGTATTTAGAAAAGAATTACTCAAACAACCTAGGAAAACAACCAACATTGGAAGGAAACATATGTACATTTCAATGATGTACATAGTCTGACTTGTCATACATGGCTTATGCTGTATTTAATGGGCAGGAATATGTTTGAATGACGAATTATTTCCTTATTTTTGTATTGTATTGTTATATTAAATTTTTCAATTATTTTTTGCATTTAGAAATAATGTGAAAGAAAATAACACTTCAATATAAATTGACACTTCTCGCTTTCGGGAAAAGTGACATGAATCTTTGTGTCCATCACCCAATATGAACCTAGGAAATTAATGGAATTATTGCACTCTTAAGTAAACACGATTACGAAACGATCTTACGATTACAAACGCAATTACGAAACAATACGATACTTACAATACTTTTGATTCAAAATGTTTCATTTTACTCTCAATTGCCAGTTTTATACCTGATTGATCTATTATTTATTTTAATATATAAGTTCTTTGCTTTAGGAAAAGAAATATGTAGTGCAGCTTAATTAATTTTGGGGCAATGGCCGCCAAATGATTTCTCCAAAAGGCTGTCAACGGCAAGGCACTTACTGACGTCCCCCTATTCCGGAGCATTTTGTACAATCCTTACTTTCAAACTTCGACGCAGCCCGTCAGCTAATTACCTTGCCCGCGACCTTGACATGCATGGGCTAGATGGATTGGAGAACATCAGATTTGGAGAAAATCCTTGCACCTGTTTAGGAGCTGATGTTATTCACAGACAGGCTGAGGTTTTGTCGTAAACCAATATTTCGGGATTAATGGCATACAAAACATTAATTCATACTATACATCGTATTATTGGAAGTAATTTTCTACAAAGAGGAAGATATCCATTTTTCGGTGCCTGTAACCCACAACACGAGAATTTCTGTAGAAAAATCGCCACGTTTCGCAGCAGTTACAATGCTTTGTCTTTATTACGTAAGTACTAAGAAGGCGAGAAAGTAAAAATTGAGGGACGCATTCTCTGGCTCTGAGCATCATGGAGGTCAGCTGCATCCATCGACTTTCTGATAGCAACGTCTGAAATGGAACGGTTAAAAGATTGAACGAATCGTATATGTACTTACTGTAAGACAGTGGCGTTGAACATATGTTGTGTAGCCATCCTTTTTGCGTTGCTTTCAGTCTTGATCGTTGAAATGATATTGTACATTATGACGTGACCCAGAAGATTGTAATGAGTTTCCATGATTATTGTTGCAATTAGATGAATTATTGGATTTAGGAATACGTGTGTCTTGTTGATACTCTAAACATTAGAAGGACGCCCTCCTGCACGGTAGCTCACAGAACTGCCACACGATCTTCACTCAATGCACTACTGTAGAATACTGAGCTACCATCACCTCACAGCGCGCAGCGAAAATAGAGGGCGTTGCTGAACGGTTCATACCCAACTACGTGCTAGTTAGTGACACGATACACATGCAACTTTGAATTCAACTTCTCCAAAGAGTGTTTAGCTGCACCTGCTTCCCAGAGGCGTTCATTCAGATCATCCCATTAGGTACAATGAATTATTGCAAGTTGTGCGGCCTTGCGATTTTACGTCGTGATCGCTGACTGTGGAGACACCGGCCATCGATCGTAAGGCGGCCGAATACTCTGGGAAATGGTTGCCTTTACTTTCTCGTAAACAAAATGCAGAAAAAAATGTACTAATGCAATAATAATATAAATAGATGTCCAGATTTTGATAGCAAAACACATTTTGGGGGATCTGATATCGAAATAGCGTATTTAGGACGTCTATCCCTCCTTGGGTTCACCTGAGAACAACTCTAGCGCATCAGCTATTCCCACGCTTTTCTTCAAAATAAGTAAACCCCGATCGATAAAGCCGCACTTCAGACATTTGAATGTGAACTGATCTTTAATTTTGGAGGTTTGCTAGAGGTGAGCGAGGATGGTGGCACAAGAAGATGGTTGGAACTCGGTTTCCTACATCGATTGCGTGGCTTCCGTAAGCCCTAGTCTCGGGTCACGTGTCCTTCGCGATCTCACCAACTACCCATAGAACTAAAAGTAAGATAAGTGCAACGATGGTACAATCCGGGTCCAAGATGTATTTTAGAAATTGGAGAGTAATATTTTTGTACTTCTTTGATTTTCTTCTGTAACAATGAGAAATATTTTTGCATCTCTCTTCTGCAACCTAAACCTTCAACCAAGCTCTTTATTTTCAGGAATAAATTTTTTAGTTTCCAGTTCCCTAATTAATATTAAGTTGATTTTAAATCCAAAGTCCAGTTCAGAATGGTTGGCACTTTTTAACTGAGACTGGTTGACACAATGTCAACAAGACCCATGCTCTGTCTACCAACGACTTCTACAAAATAAAATTATATTTCTGATATTTTTATTCACTCCTACGGTAAAAGCTTCACTTATAGTCAGATTTAACGTTTTTGTAGTTTTTATAGTCAAAATTCTTGGTATACGGTACTAAATTTGCCACGTAAAAATTAATAGGCAATTAGCACATCTATTTCCGAAAAAATCCCTTATCTATTTTTTTATTGTTATATTTTTAATTTGTTATTTTTTTATTATTTGATTTCCAAATATCAACTTTGTTCAAGTAGTCTTGCAAAATTTTACTAGTGATCTTAAACGCGACTCAGTAATGGCGCATCGATTTTCCATGCACTGATCACGTCTGAGACCTTCATCTTATATTACTGCAATACATCTAAGAAGATGGATACATATATTTAAAATATAAAATAAGGGAAATAATTAATTACTCTCCGTCTTAATTACTCTCCGTCTCTCACCATTAGCATACGTAGTTTCACGTTCTGCATTTTTTGAATCCAGTGGGAAGTTTTCAATAATTACTATATTTTTCCACTACAGTTTTTATGCATAGAAATTACATAGAAAAACTTTGGCTGCTTTCATATGTAGTTTTGAGAACTCATATTGTGGAAAATATTCATAATACTCCAAAGAGTTCGCCGTTCGAAATCTTTCTGTCTTTTAGATGGATGGTCAGAATATAAGTCCTGTAAAACCACTATGAAACAAAATGTCAATACTCTTCAATGTCGCCATTGAGATAAAGCGCAGCAGCTAGCCAGCAGCAGATGTCCATTCTCTTATCGCACAGACTGAAGGAATGCCCCACTCCCCCGGTGACTAACTTGCGCCGGCGCGCTGCGGGGGACACGGGCGGAGTAAAATTGCACCGGAGCACGGTTTTGGACAGGCCTGTCTTATGGGAACGCTCAAATTCTCAGAGCATATGAAAGAATCAGTCATTTCAACAGCGAAGCTACTACCTTATAATTGTAATAACATCCACAATTTCTTTAATTTATTGTTATTTAAATGCAGCCCGTGTCTCAGAAAAGCAAACATTAATACTGTTATTTAAACTAATAATATCCATATTTAGGATGAATAAGTTTCTTTTTAAATTTGTTTTGCGTTCGAAACGCGTCTACAAGCCCTTCTGGGGCATTGAGCGCTTGGTATGATCCTCCTTAAAATCTCGTTTTTAATGTAGTCATTCATCGTTAGTCATTTTCATGTATCCTTTCTTCCACGGCATTTTCACATGTCTTTTTAATCGTTTGTAGAGAATCATGTGAATTTGGTATTATTATATTATTGAATTGAGTTTTATTGAATTTGAAATGACTGCTTGGATATTTTGGAGTTTAATGAACGAAATATAGCGACCTGAATTTAACGCTATGAAAAGTAAACGAAAAATGAGACAAATATCAGTATATCATCAACATTTGTGAAAAATCTTACGAATATTGAAACTAATTGAAGTTCTACACATGCATTGAAAATAATTCACATATAAACTGTATAGTGACGACTTCTCCTTCCACTCAAACAATACCATTTTTAAACTTAGAAAATTCCCCAACTTAAAGAAGCACACTCATTCACAGAAAAATATCATTTATTGCCCACCTCTTCACATATTCAATAATCCGATACATCCCACTTCCATATAGTCTCATTTCTGCCGAAATAGACATGTGCCAAGAAATTGAAAATTCCTTCCGAAGATATCAAAACATTCTAAAACAGAAATTATAACAAATAGAATCGCTGCTAAGACATAAAATTATACTTTGGAACGCGAATGGATAAATACGACACCACACAGAAGTAATAACTACTCGTATATTGAATATTTTTCATAGATTCAAAACTGAAACATAGTTCGTGACAAACAGGACTTTATACAGAGAGGTTGGCATAATTCCACTGGATGACCTTATCAGCACAGGAAGCCAAATATATTAGAAGAGATTGTGCCAGCACACGAATCACCTTCCAATTAATCTACTAGTAAGTCAACGCATACGCAGGCGCACACGAAAAAAAATAGTTATGAAACCTACAAAAAATGTAATTTTTGTTGTACTGTATACCATTTGATTAATGTTCAAAAATGAACTGATTATAAATTTGCAGACGAGAAATAATTTTAAAATACGAAAATGAATTTGAGATTTCCTCTATGAGACGTCTTTCATCGTTCCTATTCATTCGCTCAGAAAATTACAATCAATTTCGAGATTTCAATGGAAGTGCACGTTTTGGGGTCATCTGATACGAAAACAGTAGTTTTTCTCGAAACATCCGTCCATCGGTCCACTTGTCGTTCTGTGAACACACTAGTGCCTACACTATTCGTAGAATGTTTGCTAAAAACATTGCATTTTTGATCTGGCCCGACTCGAAATCCTGCAATTTGAAAATAATTCTTTAAATATTGTAGTGATTTAGTTGACGCGATTTTTTCTTCAAGTGAAATTATTTCTTGACAATCAGTTCTTTATAAAATATCATGTAAACTTTTCTGAATATATTACTTGTTTTTGCACAATCTTGATTGAAATATGAGCAACATTAAACAATATTAAATTTAAGATTTTCTCAAAACTGCATCAATATTAAGTTCTTTAATCGTTTTGCATGGATAGTGCTATATTCACTGAGTAAAATGAAATGAACTTCATTTTAATTTAATATTCTTCACTTAGGCGTTCTTTACGCTATTCGAGGCCAAAGTTTAATCAAAATTTTTGGAGTCATTTTGAGAAAATTTTAAAATATTTACAAAGAACTTCCAAAATCAAAATGTTTCTGGCAAACTCAGATGTTTTGCCGTCGAAATTAAGTTTTATTATTATATGTGTTAATATTTGAATGTTTTAATACAGGACTTAAAAAAGGAATCATTTCAGCAAATATTGAAAAATGTAAAAAAATAATGTTACATAACAATTAATATCCCCTTGCCCCCATGTAACGCAGCATAACACAGGCTCAGACCCCCTCCCCCTTTTTACCGTTTCGTAATTTATGGACGTTCCCTTACACAACGTGTTGGAGGAAATAATTTGCTATATTCTCGTAAACAAACACGATTTACTCAGTTTTTCGTGAACAGGACCTGGCAATAAGAGTTTTTCTATCGAAAATTCACCGGCATACGATTACAAAACTTTCTCTTGTAACGAAGTAAGTATGAAAAAGTAAAAATATATTACTGGCACCAATAGATAGTTGCTGTGAAGAGGGTGAAAAAAAACGAAAAGCTAACTAAGAATAAACGTATTAAAAGACTAACAAATATGAGAAAATCGTGCTATTTTGGAGTAGGACTAGATAAGTTAGGCTTTTTATCTCAGAAATGGGATTTTATATAACAAGTAAAGCCGGAAAAATAGCGAGTTGCTGTAATTTCAAACTGCGATACTGCGAGTATTAAACTTTTTTATTTCTAAAAAGCAAAATTTTAGCGTCTCTGAAATAGACAGGTCTTTCACTAATGAGATAATTAGCTCTTATGTGGCTTTGCTATTCTGAGAATGAATGAATAGAAGAATGAATAGGAAATACGAATAGTTCAGTTTGCTTTGGCGTAAGAGCAATTATTGATTTTTTCTGGCAACGCTGTGTAGCCCCTTATCTGATTTCACCTGAGTCGAAAGTGCTTCCCCAGGAAAATTGGCAAGTCGTTGGTAGCTTGAGGCTTATGAGAGAAAATCGATAATCCCTCTAAAGAAAGATGATTTTATTCAACTCTTTTCTGAACTATAATATCGAATCAAGCAGAAAGAGATAATATTGTCGCCCGGTGTATAAGTCGAAGCAGTCGTTTTTGCGTTAACTTTTGGTAAAAATATTTTCTGGATATCAAAAAAATTTCTATTCATTTTTTATTCAAAAATCTGTATTATCTTTGTTGTCTTTTAAAAAATAGAAGACACAAAATATATTTCTGCATACATCTGAAATCGTTAGATTTGTATAATATTGTAATTAACTCCAATAGCATAATCAATGTCCAAAAACATTTTCACCTTCAAACATTTTTCGACAAATTTAATTTTGAAATTTATTTTATTTTACTTTAAAGCTATGAAATTTCAACACCCAACTAAAAGACGTCCCATAAAGATTCATCAGAACTACCTTCTGGAAAACTTGTTATTTTCAAAGTAGAGATTGCAAATTCGAAGTATTGACACACTAAGAATAATTGTAATTGCTGATCACCAGCAATTCCATAATCTTTATTCACATTCTCTATGAAAAGCGTTTCTGAGTCAGTGCATGCATTTACTATTTTGTTTCTTTCTAAGTAAAGGAGACAAACGACATACATACTAGGAATATAACTCATATCAAGGCAAAAGGAAAAGTCAAGACGGGTTTTAGTGAATTACTCACAGACAAAAGACGTCCTATTTCTTGTCGATATATCGCTAAAATTCTGCAAGATTTCTTACGACTTACGATTACAAGATTACTAAACGACTCTCTTTTCGTAGTACGTAACTTCGAGTTATCCGAAGTATTAAGACCGCAATTCCATTGTCCTTTTTGTGTTCTAAGACATACAAAGAGTTTTGTTTTGTGCAAAAAAGAAAATAACAGTACAATATTTTAAAATTCGTTATATTCCCGATTTAAAATCCTGTTATTTATTTTACTACAATAAAATCGTGTTATTATCTCAATGCCGCACGTCTATTACAATTTTTAGAATTCCTTGTTCGCTATCACGAATTTTGCCCGTTTCATTCATAACATTGTGAAGACAAAAGTATAATTTTGTAAATTAGTGGATTTTTTACTTTCCCGTATACATACGTATATACGAAGCGTGAATGAGTTCCATTTTTCTCTCCTCACATAGCAATGTCCTGACATTGCTATTGTAATACATATCTTTGATTGTTTTTTGTTTTTTTTTCACGTATTGTTCTTTATTATATGGTGTCTTGGATGCAGTCGTGTGTTCTTTAGCGTTGATGCTTTTTGTCCATGAACTTTTCTTAGTTTTTGTTCATGGTGTTTTCCGAATACTCCCATTTTACATATATTTCTATTTTTTATAGCCGATCTTCATTATTTTCCCCTCTTCTCTTTCTTGTATTGCTACTTGCCAGACTGCAGCATAGATCACTCTTTCCTGTCTTGTGAGAACATTTTCTATATAAGGGTCTTTACCTTTTAATTTATTCCTGTTCTTCGTGATTGACATTTTATCACATTATTCCTCCTTTTTTCTCCCATAAAGAATGCATCAACAAAGTTTATATTCCCAACTACGTTTTACTGGATGTTTTTTGTTTTTTCTCATTGTATGTGGCTGGGTTTCCTTGTCGTGAATCCTTTTCATTTTCATGACTTTGTTATTTCTTTTCTCCTTTTTTATTATTTTAACTTTCCCGTATAAGTACATATTTACGGAGTATATATGTAGTGTAGGGATGTAATGTAATGCTGAGAAAAAATATAATGCTAATAAATTAAGAAAAAATCCTCTAACACGTGGCTTATCCAGAAAACATGTGTTGTTGGTCCTTGATACCGAAAAACCAATTGACGGCAAAACGCCCGTCTGTCCGGTGTATGTGAACAACACTAGCGCCTAAGCCATGCGTAGGATTTTTTCCAAATTGAAGAAACCCCTGTCCATTGGGCCTGCGTTGCCCTGCGATTTTGAAAAGCATTCATTAATTTTTGGGGGGTACTTTACATGAAGCCTCCGAACATTTTCAAAATTTTCTCAAAAGGGATCAAAATTTTTAATCAAAAATTATGATATAGGATTAGGTTTAACTTATGTAATATTCTTAATATCACATTTTTCTATTTTAAATGGCCTGAAAAACTGAGAAAATGTTAAATAAAAAAATGTCAGCCATGGATGACAGCTGGATAGTAGGTGATGTAAAACCAAAAAACTAGTCTAAATTAAAGAAATCAGAAGAGATCTAGTACGAGAAACTCTGTGCCATTCTATTGCAACACTAGTTTATTTTTATATGAAAACGAAAACGCTCCAACACTTGCGAGGTTTGGCATACAGGAAGCCCCACCAACTATGGGCCTCCCCCGTAACTTCTAAACGGTTCCCGATATAGAAATGTATTTTTCGCCCAACAGTACGGAATCATAGGGCAAGTAATGTGCCGTAAGGATATTGTCCGAAAAATTTTGGTTTTCGAGAAAATTAATCATCTTTCATTTTTTAAATGGAACAATGATTTTTTCTCACTAGCGAGAGGTAGATCATAAGTAGACGAGTGCAATGACGTAACATGTTATTGTTTTAATAGTATTTTGAGCACAAAATTATACTTTCTGACAAGTGATTTTAAATAAAATGCACGAGATTTTCTGTGTCAATTCTTGCAACTGTTGCCATTCAGGAAGGTTGCATTCCCGGCGCCGGCTCTTTTCGAGGAGAGGCCGCGAAGGCCTTTACCAAAAGTGACAATAGCGACAAGCAGCTACAGCAAAAAGTGCAGGTTTCATTTACAATCTCTTGCCAGAAAGTATAATTTATTACACAAAATACAATCAAAATATGAACACATGTTACATCATTGCATTCCCCTTTTTATGATTTATCTATTGCTAGTAAGAAAAATATATGGTTCGATTTAAAAAATCAAAGTTGATTTAATTTCTCCAAAACTAAAAGTATTTCAAACAATATCTCTACACCATTTCACTTGCTCCATGACTCCACATTGTAGAGCGAAAACTGTATTTTGATATCGGAAGCCGTTTAGGAGTTATAGGGGTGGCCCATAGTTGGTGAGACTACTTGTGGTCTATCACCAGCTGGATTATGTTATGGAATCTCGAAACCTATGCTCTCAAATTCAAATCTCAGTTCGGAGAGTGATTTCGCGGGTGCTAAACACTCCCAAAACGACGTTTTTGGAACAATGCCGCGATTTTTAATTAAGAGATGAGGACGTCATTGGCCGCGACAAGATATGCAATCCAGTTGGAATTGTGAAATTTTTCCTCGGGGTTAACTTGAATTTTTATATTAAGTAATTGTTATAAAGAAATCGAGAAAGTATGTCCACCACTAGTTTTTCAATTTAGAAGGGAGACAATATTACACAAGAACTACAAATACATAGTAACACTCGGATGAAACATAGCTTTGCTTGAAATATTCAAATTACGGAAAAATATAAATATTCTGAAAAACTATAAACTATAAAATGGAAAGTTCTAAAGTTGAAGAATAGATTTCATTAAAAAATATGGTTTGAATTTTGGTGGTGTAGGTCAGGATCACAAAAAAGCAAATCAGATTTTCGATTTCGAGAGGATTTACTAATTGTCGAACATAATCATAATTGCAGAAGCATTTTACTAAAATTTAGGTAACAATTACAAAATTGGACGGGTTTTGCGTGAAGTGACAGCCACAATTTTGTTATGAGAATCAAATTCGGCTCCCAACGAGTTAGGTTATGCATTTTCGCCAAAATGTCGACATCAATATGTGGAATATTTATTTCCTTTTTATCACATTCTCAGCCGTCCCCTATCCGGTGTTTCAGTCAAATGTAGGATTCTGGTCGTTCAGTTATTCTGAACGTAATCATCCTAACAATGGTTATTTTTAGTTTAAATAATAGTATTAATGTTTGCTTTTCTGCATTGGTTGAACACGGGCTGCATTTAAATAACACAAAAAAATAAAAGAAATTGTGGATGTTATTACTATTATAAGGTAGTGGCTCCGCTGTTAAAATGACTGATTCATTCATATGCTCAGAGAATGTGATAACATGTGTTCTCATAAAATGACTATCTTGCCATTTACGTATTTAGGGAACAACTCATATTTCCTTGATTTTGACTCGCAAAGCAATCGACTAGCGTTCTGAAGGTAGTTTCAAATACCATTCTGGTGCATGAGAAAAGAGTGTCGCTCAATGCACGTTGCATTTGGAAAACGGCTTGAAAGGTAGATTTGTGAGAGAACTGCCATTTTTTTGACTTCCAAAGAAATGGGAGTTGTCATGACATGCTAATTTCTTAGAAACAATTACATATCTCGAAAACGAAAGGCGATAGCGCCGATTGGATTGCGGAATTTTGCATCTCATTCAAAGGCAGTTTAGAAAAGACAATAAAATAATTTCGCAAAATTTGTAAATTTATAAACAATTTCCAAATTTTGCAGTTCTGATGAGGAAAGGGGTCCCTTAAATTCCAGAACCGAAAACTGCGAATTAACAATTTTCCAACAATTAACAAATCCGAATAATCCAATAAACAATTCCGAAACGTGCGCTATACGGAGGAAGGGTCCTCAAATTGTCTTTGAGGTGAATATTGCAAAATAACAATTTTGACAAGCGATGCAAAATTATTACTGAATACGTAGTTTAATTGTTGCAGAAACCTTAAATTTCGTAAACACTGATATTTGAACACTATTTACTTCGCCAAAACTTCCCACTCTCAATTATTTTCCGATCCTGGAGCCTTCGCACACTTCATTTCTTCGTCTCGGATCCGTAATATTCGTTCACGTACTTAAGTGTTTTTGCGCTGAAAGAGGGGATATTCAATTGATTTTTTGCAAGTAAATCTGAATTAAAAATTTCCAAATTTCCTTTTCAAATCCACTAATTCTATTGCATGTGCTGAACTTTCTATGTCGTTTTGTATTATATTATCTTTATTGATATATTTCTTGTAGACGAACGAATGGCTTGCATGACGACGCGATGGAGACTATCCCCGCCCCCTGTGCCTTCTACGCCAATACTCTCAATCATTCGGATAAACACGCGTATCATAAAGAACGTCCAAACTAGATGATTGCGGGAAATCTAGCCTATCAGCTTCTCAGTCGTTGGCAGTTGGTTCCGAATGTTCTTTTGTAATAGTTAACTATGAAAGAACCAGATGGCGTTATCGTTCGTACAGTGTGCCAGAATGCGCAGAAAGACTGGCACTTCTGAATTTGGCCGTTACCCATTTTATGTGTCGACAACTGTACAAATGTTTGAGTTTTGAACACCATGCAGCTGTTATGAAAATGTCAGAGCCCATTTTTAACATACATTTTGCCCCTTTTTCTAGCAATTCAAGTATTTAAGTCATAAGGCAAGGCTTAGTAGGTAGGTTTTATACACAAGAGTATTTATTTTAAACTTCTTGTGAACGTGCAGGTATTTTGAAATTATTAGCCGCAGTGTCAGAGTCGAGCTTTATTCACCGGTTACCTTTCTTCCCCACTGGGTTATTTGGCAGATTTTCCCAGAAGGGATCTGGCAATCCTGGACGTAGATGTTTTTTCAGCGTTGAAGTTGAAATTTTTCCGACACCGTAGGTCCAGGCCAAAAACTCAACCGAGACCATGAAAGAAACGCGCACTTAACTTACGAAATAAGATAATGTTTCTACATCTGCATAAAAATTATAATATAAAAATATGTGGAAAAGTTTGTAAGTTTATGTTGCAATAAAGTGTTTGATACCTCGGGAAAGAGCAATAGGTTAGAGAGCATTATTAAGGGATACTTCGTTAAATTCCCATGAATGAAGTACTTTTCTCATGGTAACAAGACAGTTGTCTTGGAAACAGTCTTTCTTAATGGATATAAAAAATGGCCTGTCATATCCTGTTAACAATGCGCAGAATCTGCCTTTACTGTAGACAGAGATATAGAATTAGATTTTTATGATACGAGTGGTAAATGCTTCATTTTATTTTGCGTGAAATGTTGCAACATGAGGCCGATACGCCGAGTGACGCAATCCTACGAACTAAATAAAATCACTTTTGCAGAGTGTGTCATACACTATTTGTAGACAGCCTTTCTGAGTTTCATTATATTTTAATTCAAACATATAAATTAAATCTACGTTGTATTAAGTAGCTCATACGATCAGATGAAAGTATTTTGTTTTCATTGTTATATTCACAGTTTTATCTGAATATAATGAATATGTCACTATGTAATGAAATGTCATTTTTAGCGCTAGTGCTAAAAATTTAATTCTCAGCACGCTTTGCTTTCCCCAAAAGTAACTTATTTTTATAGGTCCTCTCGAGCCCGTGTCACGTGACTTTGGGACAGCTAGGTGGCATCTACAAGAACACCCGTCTCGTATTAAATGATTTCCTTTGATAAGTATCTAACATGCTTCATTCTATTGCAATTTTCTCATATATTAACCCATTTGATCCCACTGTTCCATTTTTGGAACATTTTTCTTTTATCTCAGAAACATCATTATTCGCTCTTGTTTCCGTGCTAGTTACCTTTACTATTGAGTGGAAGGATTAGTTGTCTGGTTTACATGCTCACATTTCGTGAAATCTTAGTGACGAGGAAGAATAATAGCTTAAAAATAACTCCATTTGGTGACAAGGTGTCTGAAAAGAAACAGTAAGTATGTAATTACAGTCAGTGTGATGTATTTGCATATCAATATTTCTAAACATTGAAGAAAACATGTGTTTTGATGAAGAACCTATCGTCCTCTCATTTGACTAAAACCTAACCTAGAAATTATGTAATACATCTTGATGTTCCATTTTTGGAACAGTGGGATCGAATGACCTGCATGTTTTATTTTCCCTTTGTAGCCTAAATGTCGACGATATCATTAGCATTTTGAAAGAATAAGACTATTATTGTACGCAGACGTTTCTATTTCTTCTCCAGAGAATCATTTCCTTTCTGATGAGGATTCTGGGAGAGGGGGGACGAAGATCGAAATTTTAATAATCTCAGCAGAAATCAGCTAAGAGTATGTACAAAAGCTAATCTGCTCTAGAGAACTAACTCCCAAATTATTATAGAAGAAGACAGTGGGATTATAGTTTGTTTCGTGGTTTTTGGCACATTCTATATGCACTTCCTCAATATTACATATTTCCAGGATATAATGCCATTTGGATAGTGTATATCTGTTGTTGCTGATGTTTCGGCCCTGAGTTCAGAACCTGAAGTAACACTGAATTACAGATAGCATAATAAAAATTCAGATGGAGGACGTATACAAGTGGTTTAAAAATTAGATAATTGTAATAAAAAGTGAAAGAGAATTCGAAAATGATTTCTCATAGACATTTAGGAGGATTTCCAAAAGATTGGATTTCGCTCTTTTTTACGGAAGAAGAAATGAGGTCTGTGCACTTGTTTGAATTGTTTTATGATCATTAAGTCTTAAATATAATGGTCCAGCTTACTAATTTATATGCCAGTTGTAAGAATGACTTTCGTTTTAAAGTAAGTGTTGCAGAAATAATTTTCTTGAAAATTAATCTTTACGTGTCCGATAATTCACGTTTATCAAGTTCAGATAAATTTGCTTAAGTTTTTCCTTTATGGAACACACTAAACGAGCAGTGACTTCATGCTTTTACAAACGAAAGAACTGTTTTGACGAAACAGTGATATCTTGCTATGGAAAGAAGAGCACCATGCAGCACATTATGGGAAAACCCATCCGTTTTACAAGGCGTGTTACTTGTTACTACGTGTTGCTTCCGAAATATACAATTTCTCTATTAGGACGACCATCACTAGATCCTTCGAAAATTACAAGAGTGTGCTTAATGACGTGACATATGATCAGATCGATCATTTAATTGTGGGTCATAGCAAGCAGTCTAGATATGGGCATTGTAAGAAAAACATATAGAAATTTCAAGAAGTCCAACATTCCTCTACATGCAGAACCATTTGAAATATTTCATGGAATGTAATTTAAAGTATCATTTTTATTATTTTTAAGCTATTTATCTTCATAAAACAATAAATAACTGAATTAAAAATTAAACATACTTTTTAGAAACATGCTACCCACTGTTCCATTTTTGGAACATGCAATGTTTTCTAAACAACAATTGATAAAGTCCCAGTTACTCTCACAATATTCTCCTCAGACCTGTTTTATGTTGTTCTTGTATACAAAAATTGAAAAATTTACAAAAAAATAATTTGGGATAAAATGGGTTAAACAACCCTAAAATGTTGCTTACAGCAGAAGAATGAATTCTACTCTATTTGGAACATTTCTACTCTTTATTCATATTTTCATGTACTTGCAAATACATGCACTACATGAAAGTTCATTGTGCAGAATGTGCAGTACATTGAATATTGCATATTGACAGAATATCTTGTCACATTCAACTGCGCACTTCACTAAACCCGTTTTACAAGTAGGACTACAAATAAAGAATATTCTTATTTGTAAAAGAAATAACTCCATGGGAATCATTAATCAAAGTAGCTGTTATTACTCTATGCTAGGCATTCTTCCCTTGATAATCCAGATTAGTGACAAATACAGCAAGTTATCAAAATGCAAATCCAGCAACAGCACGCAAAGGTACATTACACACAATACAAGCAGCCAGTATCCCCAAAGTCACGTGACTTCCAATCACCGCATGTTGAAACCTGCGCAGTGAGCTCATGCGCACTGTGACCGCTGAACTACAGGAGAGAATTAATTGAACTAATGAACGATGACCGGCGAACTAAGAGAACTAAATGAACTACTGAACTAAATGAACTAACTGAACTAAACAAACTAGGAATGGTGACCGGCGAACTACGAACCCGTGACAGATGAACTATATTTCACTAAATGGTCGTTCCGTATCGTATCGTTCCTTTTCAAGAACAGTTCAATTGAACTAGTTCGTTCGCCATCCACACATCCCTACTTTCTATATGTTGTTTTAAAAAGCTTGACCTGAAAAGAAATGCATATGTACAGTCGTATATTATGATTTTATCTTTTCACGATCTTAATGAATCTACAGAACATAAATTTAAGATCAAATTATGATGAAATTCTGTAATTTATTTAACTGAAAAGGATGCAGAGAAGCAAATTTCACTATCTCATTCCCTATTGTGCTAATACTGCAACTATCTTTTAAATAGACAATTACTTGGCTTATATCTGGAAGCTCATTTTTCTTAATTCTGCACAAAAAGTGAACAAAAGCCTGTTTTATTCTCAATTTAAAATACTGCCAGTGATTTAATTCATGGGAACGAAGTGGAAAAATGTGGGAAATAATGATAGTTATCTGAATACTATAACCTAGAATATTCCAGGCGGTGCTGCAATAACGCGCCTGATGACGAGCGTAGGCGTCTATAAAACGGCCTCATGCACCGTCATTTGCACTTATTGTGTGATACGTACGCATTCGGGATGGTGTCCATAATCGTTTGTGGAGCACAGCTCTTGGGACTGGTACTTTTAACCTCTGTAGCCATTGTAGACGCCTTAGGACACTCACTGCGTAAGTAAATGAATTATCGCTAAATATCAATATTTCGGCTGAAGTCTAGTGTACGGTGCAACCTAAGGAAGTCGTTCAAATCGGCCCTTCGCGCCGTTCCGGCGAGGGGGAAAGCCACGGTGGAGGGGACGAGGGGTATTTGGGGGATTATGAGGGAAACCTTTCGGTGGGGAGGGGTGGGGAGCAATACGTATAACTTATTACATACTTATAAAAAGCAAAGTGTGGGCGATTTAAATAAATAGTAAAAACTTCACTACTGAAATAATTTTAACAGTTCGTAATTGGTCACGGACGTGACGTCATAAGTTAGGGAAGGCAATTTCTTGCCTGAGTTTCATTCCGAAATACTGGATGGAACATGGTGGGTGTGCAACTGATTTTCTGTGTTGGGGTAGCTGTTGTGCAGTTACGTTTCTTGCGTTCTTCAAATTCTTCGTGATTTGTGTTTTTGAGTGTCGAATGTTTGTTCTACGATTGTGAGAATAAATGTGGCTTTTTTTACGCGTTGCGCCGGAAAGGGTGTGTGGCTGTAATTGAATGGGCGCAAGAACGTGGTTTGATTGCTGCAGGCTTTTCGTGTCCGTTATGTAAGTGTCCGATGAGGTTGGCCAAGCGAAAGTAATTGAGTGATGTTTTCGAGTGGAAGTGCAGCAAGAAAGAGGCCACTTCTCATGCGCGAAAGTGTTCAGTGCGGAAGGGGTCATTGTCGCGGGAAGCAGGTTGAGTGTGATTCAGGTATCAATTTTTGTCTTTCCTTGATGGCGCCTACCTTAAAAACAGCCTTTCGGTAAGTTTTATTCATTTCTATCAGAACGCGTGGCATAATTTGAGGGAGGGCTTATGGGGACTCCTATCGTCCTCCTCCTCCTCTGCCCCCTCCCGCCTCTTCCCCTTCCCAACCCCTTCCCCCTCCCACCCCTCCCCCTTCCCCTCCCCTCCCATCCCCCTTCCCCTCCCCCCCCGCCACATCGCTTCTCTGAGGGTGCACCGTACACCCTACTTTAACCAATATTTCATTTTTTTCCATGTTATTTCCAGTAATAATAAAAATTATCGATTTATTATTATTGCCATTATTATTATTATTATTATTACTTCATTGGGACGGATTTCACACTCATCACTTGAGAAACTCATTTATTTATATTATTTACAAAAATTATAATATATTATTCACAAAACGGCACATTTTGGTCTGGGAAGTTGCCTCCATTTTGGCAAATTCCTGCCACTACTATCGTTCGCTGACACCCATCAGTTGCAGCCTAGTGGCCATAATGATCACTTATAATCTTGTGCGTGGCCCGTCACAACAAATAAATCTGGGTTTATAAAAATAAATAGAACCTAACATTAATATCACATTCAGATTGCCTGTACATTGTCGTGTTCTGCTGCTAAATAATTGCCAATCACTTGCAGAATATGAAGTTTGTATTGAGTGGAGATTTAAGGCCAAAATTTAAGTTTGACATTGTTGTTATTTTAACATTTTCTAAATATTAGAGTTTTGTGAATAAAATGATAAATCATCATTATAAAATGCGATGTTTTGACATATTTTTGTTATTTTCTTTCTTCATCTGCCTAATGTCAAAATGGTAGTCACTTTGGTTACGAGTCTCTCACTTACATTATATTTTTTTTGAACTGATTCATCTAAAGGCTCCGCTTTTCACTAAACGATCAGGAAACGTTCATTCTTTAATGTTGCTTGCATTGCAAAGCTTTATTTTCTATGGAACTTTACACGTCGAATATATTTTATTTACGTATTACGACGAGCTGATTGGTTTCATAGAAGGATGAACTTCCACGCTATTTCTGAAAAATGACACTTCAAACAGACTTGTCCCATTATCTCTGAAACTTCTCAAACATTCTCAAACAATATGATCAATTCCTTTGAATTGTTATCTTTTCATTTGGTGTATTATAGGTTAGACTGCTTCAATACCGTATTTATGGACAACACATTAGCTTCATATACAATAGATCTTTATTTTTCACATCTTGAACTACATTTATTACGTTTCTAGGTATAGATTTTTTAATTTTTTTGTATTTCGCATCAACTACTAGGTCATTAGCGACAACTATTGGATGTAACGTTACCATATAATTTACAGTTCTACCATATAATTTAC
>JAHLJT010009016.1:13863-33016 GCA_031308135.1 Acheta domesticus | reverse complement strand
GGGCGAGCAAGTAGCTCTCTGCTCGGCGAATGCCGAAAGTGTGGAGCCATCTTCAGGACCGGGCGTGAAGCTTGGTAATAGGATGTATTGCGTTACAAATTCATCGAATTTCTCGGAAACCGATGTCCTTACAACCATTCCTTGCCTGCTTACGAGAAAGAATCCCGTTGCAAAAGAATCGCGTTCTCTACGTTGCGTTGACAGCCCTCCTTTCCCGTCCCGTTCCCCTTCCTGGGTCACCTAGATCGTTTCACTGACATTGGCGAGATTTGAGAGGACTGAACGCTGATGTGATCGGTCGATGGCCATCACTGTGAAATTCACTTTTATCACTCTGACCTCTCCCAGTGAGTTCATTTTGCTCCAACTTGATGGCCGCAATAGAGTCGGTGGAGACAGTGGCGTAGCCTCTGTTGGTGACACTCGGGGCAAAACTAATGGTATCACCCCCCCCCAATAAATTTAATATAAAAATATCTATTACTGAACAGTTTATTCATTTTTTAATAAAAATACAAGTATACTTGCACATGACATTTATTGATAATATATTAAAACTACATGTAATTCAGAATAATTTTTAAATAAATAATCTAAAACTAGTTACTAAAACTATTTATAAAAACACTTCAAGATTTAAGGGTGGCAACATTATCTACGATTTCATCAAAATCTATAATTTTTAAATGCATCATTCAAATTATATAATTCCATAATATTTATATAAAATTTTCTAGTGGGTGTCACCCTTAAAATGGTGCCACCCGGGGTGGACCACCCCCTCTGCCCCTCCCTAGCTACGCCACTGGGTGGAGAGAGTAGCAGTGAAGCGTTAGTTAGTGCTTCCTGCAGACTTAAATGAGCTTAATCAAGAAGCTCATTTCAAGTATTTGGAATAGAATCGCCATTGAAATTGCACACTTAGTGATCATATTACACTTCATAGACAAAGATAGATATGCAGCAAAAAAAAAAGATTGCATGCCTAGGATTCATCAAAACGGGGCCCCAAAAAGAAAGATAACCGTGGATTGTGAATGACAGTTGAAAATGCTTTATTAAAAGTACCTACAATAACAGTGTTTTCTTATAAAGCCAATGGATAACAGGTGCTGGGAGCCTAGGATACGGGAAATGATCAGTAAGATTGCCAAGAAAAGTTAGCTAGAACTACAGACCGTCGATTTTCAGGAAGAACTGGAGATTAATATTCACATGTTTCAAAAAATTCAAAATGAAGAAGACTAATCTTGCAGGTACCTAAGATTGAATAATGAAGAAGTGAGTGGTAGTATAAGGGCCCCTGCAAGGGTTAATCTGGCACTATTTTAGCTTCACATCCACATTCACATGCAGATGTTCAACTAATCATAGGGTATGAATTGGCTCTGTATCCCTTTCATACAAAGTTGGAGATGGTGAAGCAATCCCTGGCATCTCCCCTTCAATTTTTACCCTGACTATTCAGATCCAGTGAATTCGAACTTCAAAGTACAATTTCTAAAAAGTGTAATTGATGAACAGGAAAATGGATTTGGATACTACTTTATAATTTGTTGCCTCCTTAGAATAACATCATAGTGTAAAGGAAATTAGGTGTTTCTGGAACACTCTGTATAGTACAGTAAAATTGAAAACATTTAAAATAACATATTGGACAGTGATAGGAACAATGCGGCTGTGGAAATAAACCCAGAATTTCTGCATTCAGGCACGTAAATAAGCCTAGAATGAATCTATTGTGAAAGCTTGATTAATACTAAATATTTCAATTGAAAATCTGAGTTTCTATTATGTACGTTTTTAAGAGAATTTTAAATCTCTCGTAATATATTTCAATTCATTTATAATTACAGTTCATGGAGTTACTTAATAAAAGAAGAAATTTCATACTCTTTAAGGTAATTGAGATGATTCCTAATTTGAAAGCTTAAGACATCAGTTAAGTTCAAAACATAATTGTAGTTGCATGCTTCACACACAGAGAAACAGTGTGTTTCTAAAGTAGTAAACTTAAAGTAACACAACACTCCACACTCAAAAAACTTGAGATTTGTTGATGCTAGGATGAGATAGTCTCACTTACTGTAAATATTGAATGAAAAAGTAATTAATTAGAAAGTTTTGCAAGTTACAAAACATTTTTAATTTTAAGGTTGAGAATCTTCTTTTGCAAGTTTATTTTCAGAGATTATAGAAGAATAGAGTAATTTAGATCATTCTTATGAATTTCATTTACTACAAACTATAAAATAAAATAACATAGACAGGGTAACACAAAAGGATGTGGTGAATATTAATAAACAAGACATAAAAAATTCACATAATAACTGCACACATTACTGAAGAAAGCGTGTATTAAAAAAACACCAGCTTTTGATAGTCATTAATCATTATTATCTTACCTCATAAGTGAAAGTATCCATCAACTGTTCTGTAACATCACTTGATTTTGCTGCCTCCTGAGATTTCTCATCAGTTGAACCTGAACTTTCGGAAATAGTCAAAATTGTGGTAAAATTTTGTAACGGAGATGTGTCACTGTTGGAATGTATTGTAATAACTGATGACTGATTAGTTATTTCATTACTAGTACTCATTGTCTGTGCAGGCATTTGAGAAGCTACTGTGTTTGCATGTTGAGGGGTTGGAAGTTCCAAGTCATCATCATCTGCAAAGTCTGTCACATATTCATCTTCATCGCTGTCTAAGCAATGTTCTGGAAATATTGTATGTGTTTTATGTGTTTGTTTATTGCTTTCTGGTATATTTTTGTCAACATTTTGCACGGGTGCATTACTAGAAGTTCCTGCATCTTCCTCACTTTTTGCAACTGACTGGTTTTCCATAGGTATTTGTTTTTGTTCTGTTTTTTCCTCTTGTAGATCACTTTCCTTCTCTTCTACGTTGGGTTTTACTTTCATTTCTTCTTCTTGATTCTGAACTATAATCTGTGTATTTGAAGGATCAGATGAAGTATCAGTGATTTGTTCCTTTATAGATTGTTGGGAATCATTACTTTGGTTCTGAACTTCCAATTCATCTGGTGAAACTCCTAATTGTGAATCCGATTCAGCTGTAGAAGTTGGAGTATCAGTTTTCTGTTCAGAACTCTTCAGATTAGGTTCCTCTTGCTTTATATCTGATGCTTGCAGAGAGACAGGTTCATGACCTTCTGGAAGTGTTTCATTTTCTAAAACAAGCTCATTTGCAACCCCTGTAGTTGAATTATTTTCAGTTTTTTTATTTGGTATAGGGGGAGCTTTGAAGTTTTTGGTGATGGTTTTGGAGTGGTGGCCCGAGGTGAGGGAGGAGGTTTCGTTATCTTTTGTGGAATTTTGGAGTGCAACAATTTTGCTTCCTTAGGTGGAGCTGCAACGGCTCTAGGAGGTTTGCCAGAGGCTTTTCTTAAAGCTATGCGAGAGCTCCTTTGAGGCCTCACGGGAGCAGTTGGTTGTTTATTTTGGGTTTTGGGTGGTATGGGAGGTGCTTTACCCTTCTTTGACTGTCCTTTATCAACTACTGAACTTGGCCCTGGCTTTGGACTGGAAAGAGTCTTCTCTGAGGTGGTAATTTCTGGGGAGTCTGGTGGAGATTCGCTTTGCCAATCCTCCTCACGATTCTTCTCACCATTTACTACAATGTCACAATTAGATTGTGTAGATTCATGGGCATCATTTGATTTAGGGGAATCATTGTTAGTTGCAACCTTTCCTACATCATTACTTTCTCGGTCTCCTGATTTGTTGATAATTGAACGTTCTTCAGCATTCTCCCTCAGTGCGTCAGGAGATGCATTTGGTGAAGAAGAACTATGAGATTTTTGCTGATTATTTTGTGATTGTTTAGCTTCTTCATGAGAATCTTCTTGTAAATCCATATTCACTTTTTCAGAAATTTCTTGTGTTTTGGAAGAGTCTGAAGAAGTGTTTGGTTTAGAATTATGAAATTCTTGATGAATATCTTGGGAGGTTTTAGATTCTTCCAAAGAATTTTCAGGTAAATTCAAATTTGTCTTTTTAGAAACTTGTGGTGCTCCTGCCTTTGCAGCAGATACATCTTTCGAATTACCTTCATCACCTTTCTGTTGTTGTTTTGAATCGTGTTTAACTTTAGCATATTCTTGTTGCACTATTGGATCTTCAAAGGCATTAAGATCAGGAAGGGAATGAGACTGTCTTTGGAAGACAAATGGTGCAAAATCTCTACTTTGTTTACGTTTCGGAACAATTGGAACTATGTTTCTGACATTCTCTTTTTCTCTTTTAACTGACAAACTTTGCTCCTGTGCTTCTTTACTTTTTTCAATCCCTTCTGCCTCTTGCTTTAGAACAGATTGAGGTGATAAAATTTCTGGTTGAGTATTAACACTTGTTTTTTGTTTTTCTACAGTGGGAACAGAACTATTTTGTGAATTATCTTCAGCTGTTTTAGATGGAATGTCCTGTTGCTTGGGGAATGCATTTTGTCTTTTATCAACTGAGCCTGGAATGTTCTGCTCACATACCTGTGATGGCAAGTGAACTCCCTTCCCCTGGCTGGAAGAAATATTTTTTTCTTGAACAGATGACGCAGCCCCAGAATGGATTGAATCAAAGACCGGACTCACCGCTTTACTTTCATCTGTGGTATCCTCAGGTCCCAGGTCTGAGCGTGCATCAACAAAGTCAGTAATAGAGTCATCTGTGTGGGTAAATAAAACAAAAACAAATTATGCAGCCACATTAGGAATTGTAACATAAAAATGAAATATCTTTAATTTTTATAACCTTTCACAAGCCCAATTTTTAAAAGGTACATAAATACTTAATTTAACAACTTTTTCATTTAAACTGAATTGGAATTACTGAATTGGAAGATGTGAATAAAAGATTATCAATTCGCTGAAGGGAGAAAAATGCTCTTATTCTTAGTTTCTGGACAATATTTCCTCAAAAGGGTCTATAATTAAAATGGAAAAAATTTCTGAAGTTAAACAGGGGGGCCAAGAGAGATGAAAAAGGGACTTTGAGACACAACATTTAAAAAGAATGTCTACAAATCAAATTACTCATTCACAAATGTCAATAGTAAATTTTACAATTAAAAGTAATTGCTTGCATTAATTAAATAAAATAATAACAATAACAGTTTTAAAGAACTGTGGTCCTAATATTACTCCATTAGCAAAAGAGTCATGATATTTCAAATATGCAATACAACAGCTCTTAACCCTGCAATGTATAGGGTAACATCCTCTTCCGGGATGTCCATGGGCATGGAGGTGGCTGTATGCCATTCTTTTCACCTCACGACCTTAAGTGAGGGCTATGGGATTTCTTAATAGAAAGGAAAATAGTGTAAAGGTATTCTCAAATATATGGTGTGTAGTTTCAAAAATATTTCTGCTCATTATACATAATGATATGTCATTATACCTCTCTAGTTCCTAGAAATAAATGATGTCCTAGAACATGGATTAAAATATAAAACTTTTCTGTTGTTTTAATATGTAGTTTTATATATAATTTTCTTTAAAAGATTATAAATAATTATACAAAGAAAATTCTTTTATAAATTTTATTGATTATTGTTCCAAAGTTCTATATTACGGCATTAAAAATCTTGTATTCCTTTGTAATTACAGTTCCTGTAGTTTATATAGGTTTGAAATTGAATCTATCAGGAATGAATTTGCTTTTAGGGATTAAATCAGAAATTTGAATGTATCATTCAGGAAACCATTTCACAAATATTTTTCTGCTATTTTGAATTTTTTAGAAATGAGAGTATTTATTTATTTACATAAAAAACAGTTTGAAACTGTGTGTAACGAGCTATGGGGAGAAGTGAAATTTGTGCACGTTTTCACAATTCTGTGATCTCTATCCTAAACCATATTCCAGTTGAATTTTGAATACAGATAAAAGTGTGTTTTTTTCAAGTTTTGCTGACAAAAATATTCACTCCTATATAATAAAATATATTTTCAAAGGTAAATTATCTATAAATTTGTGCCCTTAACCCTCATCATGTTCTTCATGAAAGAATAATACTTTTTGGAAGACAATAATTTCAATAACTATATTTCCCACTGAAATTCAGAAGACATGCACAAATGAAGTTACATTTATGTAGTGGGTACATAATAGTAAAAATGTATTATAATAACATTAAGAAAAATGTACTTGATAATATTCACGTTGCCTTAATTTTTCCTCCAAACTTCAATGAACAGAGAAATGCCTCATTAGAAAGTTACATACAAGTTAGCATTCTTACTCCAACCATACACATCTCTCACACCCACAAAAAAAATTCTTTACCTTCATCAGGAGGAAGCTGAGATTTATGCGAAGTCTCTGGCTCTTTGTTTAGAGACTCCACAGCCCCTCCGCCCCCACCAACCGCCATTGGCTCCCAAAGCCCTGCATTATTTCCCAGGCTCACATTCCCACTTTCATTGTCTGTTCCCACTGGTGGCCCCCAAATGCGCATGAGAAACGGCTTCAATTGAGTCTTGCTAAGCTCTAAGTAAGCAGCTTCTAAATTGCCATGGTTGGCGGTCAATACAGTGACTATATCTTCTCGGGTGAAATTGCCACGAGATAAGAGTTCTGCATACTGAAAATTAGATATTGTTCTTTATCTTAAAGCTAAATGACATGTTAATTACCTACACTATACGAACTAAATAGCATATGTTAAATTTCACAAATAAAAAAAATCATTGCATCTGTACCTTCTTTTGACGCTGCTCTACACATTCTGTTACTGCTGACCATACATTCCCCTTGTGAAGTCGCAAAGCTTCTCGGGCTTCGGCAACTGATATGGTCCCGATATTATTTTCCTTACGTTCATGACCATAATTAGTGGCCAGGGTTACTACTGTGTCTATCATATTTCGCCAATTATCCTGAAGCCACTGGACTGGATTTTTATCTCCACAGTGATTCATAGCTACTTGCAATTCCTCCGTGGAGAAGCCTTGCTGTTCTGCTTCCTGTCAAGATTCACCCATAACAATGAAAATTCATTAATCAAGTCATCACTTTTGGATCATGTCTCTCCCTTTAATACTTATTTCCATATTAGGGATTAATGAGAAGCTGAATGTTTATTGAAAATAATGCTCATTTCAATTTATAACTGATATTGTTAACTTGTGAACATCTTCTCCCCCCTTGTCAGATTCACATGAGTTTTCTTAAAACATGATAAAAGTTGATACTTACTCTAAGCAATTTAACGATTTCAAGACCTTGAGACTTCATGACATCACTTCTTTGCCTCTGAACTATGTCTCCAAGGTTGTTCAAGTAGTCTGGAGGTTGTGAACCTGCTCGACTGCCAGTGCTGTTGCGACGAGTTGCTCTGTCATTTGCAGATGACTGCTAACACAGATCAAATATCACATATAATTTTAAATATTCCCAAATCGTTATGTCATTGTACATCTGTATAGCGGTCACTGGAAACCACACCTCAGAGTATATTTTAATAAATTCTATCCTTATTAAATATGAACAGAAATTATTATTAATTAGCCTAGATTTGCCTACTGTTAACCATCCACACCCTTGAAAAGTTATTGAATCCTTGAGGTTCTGCATATGATGCTCTTCTGTTTTCCCAGTCATGCCGCAGGTCAGCATGGCTGCGTGCTGTTGCTGGACCTATACTTTGCTTATTATCCAGAAGTGCTCTGTTCCTGTTTTCATGGAAATCATGGTAATCATCTCTTCGCAAATCACTAACAGTGCCCAGAAACGATCCAATACCCATTGGTCGATCTGAGTACATTTGCACTTCCTCATCCAAGTATCGGCTACCAAATCTGGGACTTATTTCACCAGATGCAGAAGGGGGCAAGCTCTATAAAACAGAAGAGACAATTAGAGACAATTTACTGCTGTGTTTATTGTTGAAATTATTTTAAGTGTTGAATAGCTTAAATTGTTTACAAACAACCATTCTACTATTGAAGATAAATTTGAGAAGGTAATGAAAGAAAAATAAAAAAAAATAGTGTTTCCAGTACCTGCTACAGTGAATGTTATTTAAAATACTGATAAAAAATAAACAAAAAATATAATTTATGAAAAAAACATGCCATGGTCGGATACTGGCAGTAAGTGCATGATGCTACATCCACTGAAAGTGGTGAAGATAGCAAGTTTAGCAAAAGGGCTATAGAGCAGAGGTCCCCAAAACTCATACCAGAAGGTACGCTTTCAAGAAAGTTTCATTTGTGAAAAAAATAACAATAATTACTACAGTAGATATCAAGATTACTTGATAAAAAAGTTATGGATTTCAATATTAGAAAATGTGTTAAACAATTATAATTCTTGTTTCTAAAAATAGATCAGCTTTGAAATCCTTGCAAGTGACATCTAAATTTTTATCTATTCATAATTGGTTTCTGCTTCAATTTTTCTCATTGAATTTTGGTATTCTTTTTCACATAAAATACTGTTAATAGATAATTTTATTAAAGCCTCATTACTATGATTGTGAATTACTTTAATTATTGTTAAATTATCAGAAGCCAATTAGACATTGGCGAGGCGTCCGGTCATAGAGAGAAGCCGAAGGGCGAAATCATACTTAATACGCCTTCCTGAGAGGCAGTAAAGCCGGCCATCCCATGTAGTAGATTTACCGCATGTTTACCGCATGATCCTCAATTCTAAAAGAAGTTTCTGAGCTAAATTTAAATCAGTGTTTCGTCACCGGGCGATATCTTCTTTCTCTGCTAGATGGTGAAAGGAGTCTAACGAAATTTGCGTGGTCAGAAGGAAGAGCAGGCCTAATGGCCTGAGTCCCGCCACGTAAAATACGGCATCACTGATTGACTAGATGCGGCGATGATCAGCAAAGTAATAAAAATATTCATTTCAAATATTTTCGACAAGAACTGGATAATTTATCAATATAAGAATATTAAAACATTATTAGTCACGAAACAACCTAGAAATTATCATAAAACAACGAGAAGATCGCAAAAGAATCGCGAATATTAGCGCATGAAATTGACAGCTCACCACTTGCTCTTTGTGACTCGACCTGCCGGGGAGCTTCGAATTATTTTGCCTACGCTTCTACTCATCGCTGTGTTCGAGAATATCGACTGTTCAGTGTTTTTCAACCGTGTATTTGTTTTTATCTTTTTATTTATTTTATGTCAAAAAACGTTAAAATTGCGTGTGACGTGCTACGGGGAGAAGTGAATTCTGTGCACTTTTTCATAATTCTGTGATACCTACCTTAAGCCATACACTAGTTAAAATTTTAATACAGAAAGAAATTAGCTTTTTTTGCCAGGACTGTTAACAAAATATTCACTCCGATGTAATAAAATCTATTTTCAAGGGTAAATGAGCTGTAGATTTAGGCTCTTATCCCTTATCAAGTCCTTCGAGAAAGACTATTACTTCCTGCCGCGGCAACATGGACAACGATTATTTGAATAAACTATATTTCCCACTGAGTTCTAGAAGACGTGCACAGATAATGAAGTTACATTTATATCCAGAAGCAAAACAAGGGGCCATCTCAGCATTTGCTCAAAGGATCAGGGAAACTGGACGAAAAACCTGATTGAAATGGGGATCACTGACCCAGAAGCTGAGGTACCATACTTGTTATAGGTTGTTTAGAATTATACAGTCCAATGGTTGTACAGTCTATGCCTAGCGAAACGCGCCTTTCGAACTATTAGTATGAACTTGCGATTAAAATGGCGCAATGTTTTTGAATGCACCCTGCTTCTTAGGTGCTTGTACTGAGTTTTAGTTGGGTTATCACAGTTTTGCCATGCATTATGGAAAAACTTTAAGAATATATCGTAGTTCCACTGAAAAAAATATTGATTCATATAATTTCGAAGACAAGTGTTTAGCGGTGCAGAAATGCCGACTCTACCTGTCATTATTAAATTCGACAAGTTCGAAAATTACACAGAGACAGAAAATTTACACTAAGCGCTTTATGGTGTCTTGTTATGAAATTTGCAAGAAGCTATGCAATATTTGGAAAAGAAGCTTTGCAAGCAGCTCTGTGGAAGTGTCAAAGCTTTTTGAAAATAAATGGCAAGGACGACTAATGAAGGTAGTATAAATGTATGGATTTCTGCTGGATTTTGAAATTTAAGTGCTTTAAAATATCAGCTTAAGTTCACCAAAAATCAAAATATACCAAACACTGATCTCAATCCAATGAAATTTAGTTGTACCGCTTCTCTGATTCCATCATAAGTCTACGGTCTCAGAAACAACGAATCAAAGAAATCTATAGCAATATCAATTTCAATCTAGTTGTAAGATGTTCAGAAAATTTATGGAAAAGAATACGAAGATTTAATACCAGAAAAATGAGAATTGTTTGATTATTTAAAAGGCTAACTCTCTAAGAAAAATATACAGAATACCCTACTTCGCAGACGCTTCGGAAAGTTAGAACCCAAATATTCGAAAAATTTTGGGATGACAATACAAAATGCTGTAAGGACTATACGCCTCGCCATTGCAATTAGTTTCAGAGCTGTAGAAAAAATAGATTACAGGCTCAGTCAAATACATCTAAAATCCACTCCTCTTTTTGTTCCCTAGTTATTCCAATCCTCCTCGTTCCCTAGTTATTCATAAAGGACAGATGAAAAAAAAATTTGGAGACCCCTGCTGCAAAGGGTGATTGAAAACAGCAGAGCTATAGTAGTGCTGTTAGTGGCCTACCTGGCTTCCCCTTTGTCCACACTACCTTCAAAAGACCACAAGTTCTGAATGTGATTCATCAAACTTATAGGTACGAAAAAAATCCATCTCATTGCAATTGTGTTGAGCCTCGTGTTCCATCGTGACGATGTATGTAATTGAACAAGTGCGTGCGATGTATGCAATTGAACTGCAGCGTACCTGGGTGTCGCTCGTGAAAGACATGCGGCTCTGCGAGCGGTATGGCAGGTGCCACGGATCGAACTCGCTTGTCTGCGTGCCCATGTGCAGAGACATGGCCCGCTTCAGTCGTCGTTTCGGCTGGTGGTAGTCGGCCTCACCTTTGCAACCAGGTGAAGAGCCACGCATGCTCAAATTGGGACTAACGTCATACGTCTGTCAAGTCAGAAAGCAGCTATCTGGTCAGAATTTCCACGAACATACAACCCAAATAAAAAGTTAAAATTCAAATTAAAAGAAAACACAAATGAACAAAGAAAGAAGAAAATAAAATAAAAGTGATTTGGTGGAAAATTTCGTGTTACTTACGTATTATATTGATATTTATGTAAGATTCAGAAAACCTTATTGGATAGTTTTCCATTAATGGGGCTTTGATATTATATGAAATTATGAAATCATGGGATGTGGCTGTTATAGTCATTAGTCCTCATTACCCCAGCAAAGAAGATATACGTATATATTTCTTGTTAATTCTTAACATCTACAATACGAAAGCTTCTTCAATGCTGCCAATATATTTGCCTACATTTTTACTCTGCGGCGCAATGCTCCTTTGCTCGAGCGGAATACGGTTAATGACACCGAAAGCAGAGGGCGGGGCGGGTGGGGGTGGGGGCGAGGGGGCGGGGGCACTTACTTGCGTGGAGATGCTCTGCGGGGGCGGAGAGGTGCCTGTGGACGCCACCCGCTTCTCGGGGCGCCGGCGACGGGCGCCGGGGCGGGCGCGGGCGCGTAGGCGCGACGGCGCGGGGCGAGGGCGCCGGGCTGCCCGTCTGCGTCTCGTGGCTAGTCTGAATACTCGTGGACACGGACCTCCTACTCTCGGGGCGCGGGGACGGGGGCGGGGGCGGCGGGCTGGAGGTCGCGGGGCGGGGACGGCCCCACCCCGGTCGACACCCGGGTGTGGGGGCCGGGGGCCGGGGCCGGGGCGGGGGCGGGGGCCGGGGGCGGGACGGGCGACGGGCTGGGGGCGGCGCTGCCGGCCGCGGGCGGCGGGGGACGTGGACACCATCGACACTTGGGATTGGCTGTCGGACGCCGTGGTATTTGTGGTTATGGTGTGCCTGTCTGAAAAGGCGGAAGGAACAGATTTAGTGTCAGACACACTGTCGCTATGTTCTGCGTGGCGAGATCGCGATCGTGCCTTTTTGGCTGTCTTCGCTTCTTCTGACCTTATCCCTACAAAACGGTTGTCTAAAAATTAATGACCCTACTTGGCATTGAGCTTGTAATAAGGATAAAACACAAACACGACATATGCATTCTGAATACATTTAATGCTTAAATATTTCACAAAGCAATATAAAAAAAAGGTATATCGCAAAAATAGAAGTGAGCAAGTGGGGGGGGGGTGAGTTGGGAGGCTAGCCGCAGAACTTGGTCCCTGGCCAGAAGGAGATCCTGCGGGAGGGCCTACCTTTCTTCTTGTGGGCGTGGGGCGTGGGCGTGCGCGGGCTCCGGCGCGTCGGGCGCCCTGGGCTGCTGGGGGTGGCGGGGGCGGGGCGCGTACGAGTCGGCGATGCGCAGCTGCTTGTTGAACTTGGCGGCGACGTCGTCGTCGGCGGCGGCGTCGCTGCTGTCGCGCGGGGAGTCGTCGTCGCCGCTGGGCGGGGCGCGCTGGCGCTTGGGCGGCCGCCTCCCTCTCCCTCTCCCTCTCCCTCGCCCTCTCCCTGTCCCGCTCGCGCTCGCCGTGGGGGGCGGGGCCGGGGGCGGGGCGGCGCCGGCCGCCCGCCGCGCTGCCCGCCGAGGGCGCGGCCGCGACGGAACCGCCGCCGCTGCGCCGCCGCTGGCCCTGAGCGGGGCGGGCGCGGGCGCGGGCGCGGGCGAGGGCGCGCGGCGGGGCGGGCCCGTGGGCGTGCGGCAGCAGATGGCGCACACGCGCGTGCCCGCGCGGTTCACGAAGGTGCAGTGCTCGCACTCCCAAGCGTGCGTGGGGACGGGCGGCGGCGCGGGCGCCGGCTCCTCCTCTCCTCCTCCTCCTCCCCGTCCTCACGCGACGCCCCCGGCGCGCGCTCGCTCCTCCTCCACCTCCATGTCCTCGTCGTCGTCGCGCCCGTTGGAGAAGTAGCCGTCGCGGCGGTCGTCGTCGTCGTCGTCCTCCTCGTCGGAGCTGTAGGCGGCGGCGGGGGCGCGGCGGTCGCGCAGGCGGTCGCGCGGGGCCGGGTGCTTGCGGGGCGCGGCGGGGGGCGGGGGCGGGGCGGCGGCGGCGGGCGCCGGCGGGGGCGGGGCGCGCTCGCGGTGGCTGAGGCGCGACAGGTGCGACTTGCGGGACTTGGTGCTGTGCGCGGGCGAGGCGGCGCGCGGCAGGCGCGCCAGGCTGCGCGCGGGCGAGGCGCGGGGCGCGGGGCCCGGGCCGGTCGCCGCCGGCGGGCCCATGGCGTAGGGCGGCAGCGTGCCCACCGGGTAGACGCTGGGCGGCGGGCCGTGCCATGTGCCCACGCCGTTGGGCGCGCCCCAGGCGGGCGGCGGGCCCGGGCCGAAGGGCGGCGCGGGGGGGCCGGGCGGGCCGGGGAAGGCCGGCGCCAGGTTGATGCTGTGGCTGCTGGTGGAGCGCGCCGTCAGCCCGCCGCCGAAGTCCCAGGGCCCCGGCTGCGGCTGCTGCTGCATCCACATCATGCCGTGGTGGCAGCCCGGGCAGTTGAGGTGCGCCATGGACTGCGCCTGCGGGCGGGAGCGGCCGCGCGTCACGGGAGCGCCCGGGTTGCTGGCGTGCGGTTGATTCATGCATTAGTGATTCCGAGTGTGATAAGGGATAAGATCCTTAGTCCGTACGTGTAGTGTATGAGGAGGAGTTAGTGTGGGCGGTGGTGGCGGTAGTGGTGGTTGTGGTGGTGGTGGTGGCGGTAGTGGTGGTGGTGGTGGTGGTTGGTGGTGGTGGTGGTGGTGGTGGTGGGGTGGTGGTGGCGGTGGTGGTGGTGGTGGTGGTCTTCCCCCGGTGGATAGCGACACCCGGCAATGACCTACCGTCGGCTAGAGGGGTTTTACCCAACCAGGTATTTCCCAAGAGCAGGGCGCTACCGCAGCCGGGACAAGCTCTAAGCTGGGGAGATGGCGCTGATCTTCCGTCGCTGGACGACGTCGAACGCGCCACGTCGGCTAGCAAGGATTTTCCCCAAACAGTTCTGTGGTCACGTGCGAAAAGTTCTCAAGTCAGTTTTTGGCGAAATTGGGTTAAGTACTGAAACAACACTTTAAGTATCTATTTTTTATTTTAGTAAAACGACCGAATTCAAATGCTGCCTCCTTAACGACAAAAAAGCGTTGGGAAATAGCGTTGAGCATAGGAAAAAGCATTGCCATCAAAAATCTAACCCTTGTTTTCTCCAAACTAAGATTTTTGACTTAAGAACTTTACCCCGGGAAGCGCCAACTTCTCTCCCACCAGCAGGGCGCCCCGCAGCCGGGACAAACCCTAAGCACCGGTATGTATGGAACTACATTATGTGTAAGTATAAGGGTGTGTATGCGAAAGTTGAGGATAGGATATATAAGAGGAATGAAAAGGTGGTGGTATTTCCGTGGTCTATTTCTTGGAGTACTGCTCAGGCATTCGCTTGGGGTTGATCGGAGAAACCATGGGAAACTAAAGATCAGGGCAGCCGGAAGCTAGGATTCTCCTCCAGTCGAAAGCCAAATTCGATCAGGGTATGAAGCTGTACTTCGGTTTTTCTTTCTTGGCGCGTGGGGGGGTGTCATCAAAACGGAATATCTCACGGTATTTCGCGTCGTTTCTCGGTTGTGCCGCTGGGAGTCGCATGATCACGACTGTATCGAGCAGTGCTGGCGATCATGCGACACCTAGCGACACAACAGAGAACGACGCGAAATACCGTGAGATATATTCCATTTTGATGAACAACCCCCCCCACCGCGTGCCAAGAAAGAAAAAACGAAGTATATACTGCGATTTTCGTAACTTTGTCCCTGACAGGAATCAGCTATTTCGCTGCCATCCAATCAGGAGCTTATATTTCGCGACTGAGACGTCACTATGGTGACGTTTAACCTCCCGATTGGATGAATCCGTCAACAGCTGATTTGGGGGGAGGGGCATCAAAATGGAATATCTCACGGTATTTCGCGTCGTGTCGCATGATCGCCAGCACTGCTCTATACAGTCGCGATCATGCGACTCCCAGTGGCACAACCGAGAACGACGCGAAATATATAGTGTCGGAAATCCCTGTTAGTTGACGCATGATCGCCAGCACTGCTCGATACAGTCGCGATCATGCGACTCCCAGTGGCACAACCGAGAACGACGCGAAATATATAGTGTCGGAAATCCCTGTTAGTTGACGCATGATCGCCAGCACTGCTCTATACAGTCGCGATCATGCGACTCCCAGTGGCACAACCGAGAACGACGCGAAATATATAGTGTCGGAAATCCCTGTTAGTTGACGCATGATCGCCAGCACTGCTCGATACAGTCGCGATCATGCGACTCCCAGTGGCACAACCGAGAACGACGCGAAATATATAGTGTCGGAAATCCCTGTTAGTTGACGCATGATCGCTAGCACTGCTCTATACAGTCGCGATCATGCGACTCCCAGTGGCACAACCGAGAACGACGCGAAATATATAGTGTCGGAAATCCCTGTTAGTTGACGCATGATCGCCAGCACTGCTCTATACAGTCGCGATCATGCGACTCCCAGTGGCACAACCGAGAACGACGCGAAATATATAGTGTCGGAAATCCCTGTTAGTTGACGCATGATCGCCAGCACTGCTCGATACAGTCGCGATCATGCGACTCCCAGTGGCACAACCGAGAACGACGCGAAATATATAGTGTCGGAAATCCCTGTTAGTTGACGCATGATCGCCAGCACTGCTCGATACAGTCGCGATCATGCGACTCCCAGTGGCACAACCGAGAACGACGCGAAATATATAGTGTCGGAAATCCCTGTTAGTTGACGCATGATCGCCAGCACTGCTCGATACAGTCGCGATCATGCGACTCCCAGTGGCACAACCGAGAACGACGCGAAATATATAGTGTCGGAAATCCCTGTTAGTTGACGCATGATCGCCAGCACTGCTCGATACAGTCGCGATCATGCGACTCCCAGTGGCACAACCGAGAACGACGCGAAATATATAGTGTCGGAAATCCCTGTTAGTTGACGCATGATCGCCAGCACTGCTCGATACAGTCGCGATCATGCGACTCCCAGTGGCACAACCGAGAACGACGCGAAATATATAGTGTCGGAAATCCCTGTTAGTTGACGCATGATCGCTAGCACTGCTCTATACAGTCGCGATCATGCGACTCCCAGTGGCACAACCGAGAACGACGCGAAATATATAGTGTCGGAAATCCCTGTTAGTTGACGCATGATCGCCAGCACTGCTCGATACAGTCGCGATCATGCGACTCCCAGTGGCACAACCGAGAACGACGCGAAATATATAGTGTCGGAAATCCCTGTTAGTTGACGCATGATCGCCAGCACTGCTCGATACAGTCGCGATCATGCGACTCCCAGTGGCACAACCGAGAACGACGCGAAATATATAGTGTCGGAAATCCCTGTTAGTTGACGCATGATCGCTAGCACTGCTCTATACAGTCGCGATCATGCGACTCCCAGTGGCACAACCGAGAACGACGCGAAATATATAGTGTCGGAAATCCCTGTTAGTTGACGCATGATCGCCAGCACTGCTCTATACAGTCGCGATCATGCGACTCCCAGTGGCACAACCGAGAACGACGCGAAATATATAGTGTCGGAAATCCCTGTTAGTTGACGCATGATCGCCAGCACTGCTCGATACAGTCGCGATCATGCGACTCCCAGTGGCACAACCGAGAACGACGCGAAATATATAGTGTCGGAAATCCCTGTTAGTTGACGCATGATCGCCAGCACTGCTCGATACAGTCGCGATCATGCGACTCCCAGTGGCACAACCGAGAACGACGCGAAATATATAGTGTCGGAAATCCCTGTTAGTTGACGCATGATCGCCAGCACTGCTCGATACAGTCGCGATCATGCGACTCCCAGTGGCACAACCGAGAACGACGCGAAATATATAGTGTCGGAAATCCCTGTTAGTTGACGCATGATCGCCAGCACTGCTGTATACAGTCGCGATCATGCGACTCCCAGTGGCACAACCGAGAACGACGCGAAATATATAGTGTCGGAAATCCCTGTTAGTTGACGCATGATCGCCAGCACTGCTCGATACAGTCGCGATCATGCGACTCCCAGTGGCACAACAGAGAACGTCGCGAAATATATAGTGTCGGAAATTCCTGTTAGTTGACGCATGATCGCCAGCACTGCTCGATACAGTCGCGATCATGCGACTCCCAGTGGCACAACCGAGAACGACGCGAAATATATAGTGTCGGAAATCCCTGTTAGTTGACGCATGATCGCCAGCACTGCTCGATACAGTCGCGATCATGCGACTCCCAGTGGCACAACCGAGAACGTCGCGAAATATATAGTGTCGGAAATCCCTGTTAGTTGACGCATGATCGCCAGCACTGCTCGATACAGTCGCGATCATGCGACTCCCAGTGGCACAACCGAGAACGTCGCGAAATATATAGTGTCGGAAATCCCTGTTAGTTGACGGCCCGAACCGCGTTGGCGCGACTGACCTGCTGCATGCTGTGGAAGGCGGTGGGCGAGGGCGCGGACAGGTGGTGCAGGTCGGTGACGGACGAGCTGAGGCCGGGGCGCGCGAAGAAGCCGGCGTGCGCGTGCGCGGGCGAGGGCGGGCGGTAGTCGGACGGGCGGCGGCGCGCCGTGGCGAAGCCCGACAGCTCCGAGCGCCGCCCGCCGCCCGCCTCCACGCCCGACGACCCCGACATGGACGACGAGCGGTGGCGCGCGCTGCGCGTCTCCCACGCGTCGCCGGACTCCCACTCCGGGTACCCGCTGTCGCGGCTCGACGGCTGCGATCGCAAGCAACGTTGCATCAACAATCACATCAACGTGCGTCAACCAACACGCCGCGCCGCGCCGGAAAGGAAAGCCACATTCACCCACTTTGTTCTTCACAATCAACATTGCATCAACACGCATCAACATGCGTCAACCAACAAGCCGCGCCGCGCCGGAAAGCAAAGCCGCGTTCACCCACTTTGTTCTGCACAATCAACATGCATCAGTTGCATCAACACGCGTCAACAATTACATCAACATGCGTCAACCAACATGCCGCGCTGCGCCGGAAAGGAAAGCCACATTCACCCACTTTGTTCTTCACAATCAACATTGCATCAACACGCATCAACAATTACATCAACATGCATCAACGAACATGGCGCGCCGCGCCGGAAAGCAAAGCCGCGTTCACCCACTTTGTTCTTCACAATCAACATGCATCAGTTGCATCAACACGCGTCAACAATTACATCAACATGCGTCAACCAACACGCCGCGCCGCGCCGGAAAGCAAAGCCGCCTTCACTCACTTTGCTCTTCACAACCAACATTGCATCAACACGCATCAACAATCGCATCAACATGCATCAACCAACATGCCGCGCCGCGCCGGAAAGCAAAGCCAAATTCACCCACTTTGTTCTTCACAATCAACATGCATCAGTTGCATCAACACGCGTCAACAATTACTTCAAAATGCATCAACCATCATACCGCGCCGCGTCGGAAAGCAAAGCCGCCTTCACTCACTTTGCTCTTCACAACCAATATTGCATCAACACGCATCAAAAATCACGTCAACGTGCATCAACGAACATGCCGCGCCGGAAAATATCAGTTAAATAATTTTAAGTACTATCTATTAAGGTTTATGTTCTGATTATTTATTAAAGCCGCGTTCACTCTCTTGGCTCTTCACAACCAACTTTGCATCAACACGTATCAACAATCGCATCAACATCCATCAGTCAACATGCATCAACCAACATGCCGCGCCGCGCCGGAAAGCAAACTGCGTTCACTCACTTTGCTCTTCACTACCAACATTGTATCAAATGCGTCAACACGCATCAACAATTACATCAGCATGCATCAACCAACCTGCCGCGCCGGAAAACAAAGCTGCGTTTACTCTCTTTGCTCTTCACAACCAACATGCATCAAATGCATCAACACGCATCACAGTCACATCAACACGAAAAATTTGTAATATCTTTCTATTTGTGAATGTTTGAATTTGTTAAAAGACAGTCATAAAATGTTATGTGGTCAAATATGTAAATGTTC
>JAHLJT010009016.1:0-12863 GCA_031308135.1 Acheta domesticus | reverse complement strand
ATGTAATGTAAAATTGTAAAACAGTTTTGGATCGCATATGACCATCCAGTTGCACAACAATCTAAAATAAATTAATTTTAAAAAAATCACATCAACATGCATCAACCAACATGCAACCATCAAATTGCATCAATAGTACAGTGCTTCAGGAAAGTCTCTCCGCACCAAGCCGAATCAGGGCCTGCTGTTCAAAATTGCTTTTACGCTGGTAGCCACCAGATCACTGGGAAATAAGAGAAGGAGACAACACATCCAGCATGTTATGATTGTGGTGAGACAACTAAGCACAGTTCTTTTGCTACAAGCTGCAGCTCGTGCTACCAACATAATTTCTGTTGCTAGCACTCTCACTAGCAAGATACGTCTGCGGAGAAACATTCCTGGTGGGCTACATTACCCGCACACGTCCTCATTTGAGTCCTCATTTTGCAAAATAATTTCTCTTAAAGGGGAGCAAACATTCCTGGTTATCACATTTTGTCAACAACGGTCATTGCTGTCATTTTTTCCTAAATTAACTAATGTTAGTAACAAACCGGATATAGTTAATCCGGGATTTGTAGAACAAATAGTGTTTATTTGTCGATGTCGCTGTACCTTGCGATCAAAACGTCGTTACCAAGGAGGCAGAGAAACGTCTTAAATACAGGATTTTGGAAATCGAGATCAGCCGAATGTGGGGCGTAAAAGCACAGTCGTGCCGATAGTTATCGGAGCTCTGGGATTTGTTCCGCAAAATTTGTGTAAGAACTTGTCTAAACTCCCAGGTCATTCAAAAGACTGGGAAGTGCAAGAAATCGCTTTATTTGGAACAGCCCACATTTTGCGCAAAGAATTATAGAGGCACCGACAGTCTCTAGATCTGCTCCTTAGGTAGCTGGTTGCAACCTGGAGAAGATTTTATATTCATCTGACTCATAACATCTTTAGTCGTGATGTAATGGAAAATAATAATAATAATAATAATAATAATAATAATAATAATAATAATGATGATGATGATGATGATGATGATGATGATGCCTGAGAATCCTGTGGTGGGCAACGGCCTGTCCTTACGGAGGATTGCTCTTAACAGTGTTCCCCCAAAGGAGCAACGCGTGAGGGTCTTAGGCTCACCAGGTCGGCGCTGCGGGCGCTCATCTCGAGCACGGTGAGCGGGATGGCGGGCGCCGCGTGGCCGCGCATGGCCGCCTGGTGCTGGCGGTAGCGCAGCTGCAGCGTGCCCAGGCGGTCGCCGGGGGCGGGGCCGGCGCCGGGGCCCGGGCTGCGCCGCTCGCCGCCCTCGTCGCGCAGCGCTGCGCAAGCACGCGCAGCCGCACACGTCACATCCAAGGCAACACGTACACGCTTTTACAAAAACATACACGTTTTAAACGTCGGTTTATGAAAGCGGATGTTTTTTTTCTAACGTCGATGTTTTATGCTCGATTGATTGATTGATTGTTTCGTGATTCCGGGCGCGTCAACTACAGAGGTCATTCCTCCCGTAAGTGTAGTGCGTGCTTTTTCATCGGATTTTTTTCTAACGTCGATGTTTTATGCTCGATTGATTGATTGTTTCGTGATTCCGGGCGCGTCAACTACAGAGGTTATTCCTCCCGTAAGTGTAGTGCGTGCTTTTTCATCGGGAGGTGACTGTGATCTTTTCCCCGCCGGATGGCGAGATCCGGCGCCGACCTACCGTCGCCTAGCAATGTTTTCCCTCAACCAGGTATCTCCCACCAGCAGGCCACCGCCCCAGTCGGGAAAAGCTGTAGGCTCCCGACCGGTCTCCCGGCATGTGTGGTAGTGTAGTGCATGTTAGTTTAAGTGTGTGTGTGTGTGTGTGTGTGTGTGTGTGTGTGTATAAGGGGTGCGGATAGGACAAGGAAGAGGAAGGAAATATCGGGCGCGATCAGTGGCCTGTTTGTTAGGGTACTGCTCCGGCATTCGCCTGGTGTTGATCGGTGAAACCACGAGAAACTACCGATCAGTGCAGCCGGCCGCTAGAATTCTCCTCCAGACAGCGACTGAATTCGAACTAGCTGGCAAGCTAGTGTCCTGCTAGTGTAAAATTCTGCCGCCGTCGGGACTCGAACCTAGGACCTCTCGGTCACAAGGACTGCAGTGACATCAGTTGATGCACTGACCCATCTCTCCCGTTTTTTTGTGTTTGATGTTTTTAGGTATTTTTTCGATATTTTACTTGTAAATGAAAAATTCCAATAATCACAATTTTGTGAAAATCAAAATCTAATACATAAAAATCAATATTTGTTTGTTTGTTCGTGTCTTATGCTCTGCCGTACCGTTCATCCGATTGCTACGAAACTTTCACAACTTATTGTTTGCACTTGCGCGAAGAATAAAGGTATATCTAGTACAATGGGAATGTGCGTATGTCTGTCTCACATATACGTAAAATGGGGCGTTGCTGATGTAATATATTTATGCTGACTCAAGCGCGCCTGAATAGAATATCTACGCAACCCGCCGCACTCTCAAGTATTAACCGCATCTTCGCTGCTTATTATATTCTGCCCCTGAGATAGTAAAATATTGGTCGGAATGATTACTATTTGAACTTTATCTCGGACAAGTAAATAAAGCTTCCCCAGACTGTATCGTAGGGTATACTTTCGCAAGGTTGAATGAGAACGTTTTAACAATACGTACAAATCAGAACAATATGTCCAACAACCATGTCCAAACCAGGACATACAAGACCCTCATACACTTTCATCTACTAAAAGTTTTACACAGCATAGCGTAAAACGTGATTAACAATCACATGACCTGTAGGATTTGGTGTGTAATGCATTGCGATAACGAAGCATTGCCAGGTCCACCAGTATTAAATTATAACTGATGGCATCACTATCAGTTTGTGTGGGAACCAAATGAATGCCATTTGCACTGCCTTCATCGAGGAGACAATTCTCGCCCGAGAGGACCCCATGTCCTGAAATATCCCACGTCTTTTCTTCTTTTTCCCTTATGAAGAGACGAACAAGCATGCGCCTTACGCGTAAAGCCTCCCCCCTTCTTGCCCTTCGAACCCTTTTTCGACGAACTGAGGATTGACCCTTTGAGATGACCCTGGGCGCATAGGCCTTCAGGCTCAGTTTTGTCTATTGTTAGTGTAATTTTTGAACTTAGTTTTCTGTTATGTCTTCACTGTAAATTAATAAGCATGGCCACTCTCAAATCAAATTTTGTTGCGCACGAATTTTATGCTACAGGTTACTAAACCAGCTACATCGATAATTTTGTGTCAATGTTTTCTTAACATCCATTTAATCCACATGTTTTAATTTTGAACATCGATTTTACCTTACCGATGTGGCATCGCTAGCAGATGCTCGCCTCACGTCCGCACGCACGCACGCTCACACATACACACGTCGTCGGGGACGACGGACGAGGAAATGGTTTATGCAAGAGATACAAAATTTTCCCTGTTCTATCTTTCAAATTCTGTGGATTTTCCTCTGGTATATTTATTGGTTAACGTTATTTATAAAATTGTGACGATTTTATTAACAATCACGATTAGTACGACAATCAGGAATTTATGCTGATTGCGAAATAAATATCGTGAACTTTTACATCCATTTAAAAACAAGTAATAAAGTATACAAAGGAAAGTTCCAAAACTAACATTGTTTGTTTCGTGATTATCGCACAAAAATTTTCCACGTTTACAAATGATCAATTCTGATAGCTTTCTTTAGTAAAACCTGGGTTTGAAAAACCCGTTTCCATTCAAAACAAATACGTTACTTTGAATTTTTTCTTTCAGTACTTGTAATGTAAAATGGACTAAAGGAGGTGGCGGTGATCTTCCCCCGCTGGATGGTGAGATCCGGCGCCGACCTACCGTCAGCTCGTTGGGCTTTCCCACTCCAGGTATCTCCCCCAGTGGGGGCAGCCGGGGGACGAGCTCCTGACTGGTCTCCCATGTGCGGCAGAGTAGTAATTGTAAGCATGTTTCCCGGAGGAGGTGTGGCGCTTCAAAACGGGCTGCCCTTTGGGGTCTATTTACCGGGAAGCCGAGCGAATCAGCAACTTTGTAACTGCCCTAATTACAATGAGTCTGAGAGTATGTTTTCATGCGCGACATGACACTTCTCCTCCAAGAGTCATGTCGCGCATGGCATATGTATTGTCATAAATTATCAGCACCTGACAGATGTGACACAAGTTTTCCGGTTCAACACACCACTAAGCCTTGGGTTTCATTGAGCTTCATATCTACTATACAACCCTTCCCGGTGGGTCGTCATGGTAGAAGCCCTTTTGCTTTCAGAAATGAAACGCAATTTTCATTAACGCGTGAATTCATAAAGTTTTAGTTTAATTTCCTCGCCTTACTACGTAAGTAGCAAAAATAAAAGAAAGTAATCGTGCAACGGAAATTGGCGATTTTTCAACAGATAAATCGTGTTCCTATTTGTAGGTATATGCAGAAATCACTTCCTCTAAGACGTTTAGCGTCAGAGTCCATGTTTTATTGGTACTTGATACCGAAAAATTGATTGACGGCATAACATTTGTCAATCCGTTCGTCCTTCCGATCGTCTGTAGTCAACGCTGGTCCCTATGCCGTTCAGACAATTTTCTCCTAAATTGTTAGTTCCCGATCGATCTCGGAAATCGAGGACCTGCGAGTTTGAAACGGATATCTTGATTTTTGGGGGTGCTTTGCATGAAGTGTCAACATTTTCCAAATTTTCTTAAAAATGGCTCCAATTTTTTAAACCTTGTTTTTGGATATCTTAAAGAAAGCTTGAAAGAATAGCGTAGGCCTCTTTTTCGTTAGTCTTCGAATATTCAAAACGATATGAATTACATGCAGCCTCAACATTTTCAAAATTTTCTCAAAACTGGCTTCAAATGTTTTTAGTAGGATAAAACAAAATACTATAAATGGTGTAGATCGCATTTTTGGCGTCCTCGAGAATTACAATATTAAAGATTTTCTCCTTCATAAAATCTGTTCTTCAAAGACAAATCTTGGAATCATGTGCAAGTTTTTGAAAATATGAGTTTTTTTCGTGTGATTTTACATGAAATATACACAATTTTAAGCAGTAATTTTCCTTGAATGAAGCATTAGACGCTTAAAAGATGACGTAGTTTCCGTTGTCGGCGAGCTCTATATTTTCGAAAATTGTAAAAAAATAACATAGCAGAAGTATAATTTGTGATAACGATGATATAGTTTTTCTTAAAGCAAAATCTGTTCTAAAAAATTACGTGTTAAATTTGGTCGTGTACAATGTTTTTTAAAACACGAGTAGTTTGGGAATAGTGTCTGTTTGAAGTTACTGCAATTTATATTTTTTCTCAAAAAGACTCCAAATTTTTTCTTAAATTCTTTTCGAAGGTAGAGTAAGGGACATTTAAACATGGCGCTGGTCTCATTTCCATCTCCGAAATTTTCAAATTTTTTTTATTTTTTTAATATTATTTATTTCCTGTTCAATTTTTATACAAATTTTTCAGGATGGTTAAAAACATTACAATATCATAAAATTTTTGGGAGATGCCATAAATTTCAATCATAATTACTGCTAATTATGATTATGTTTTAATAAAACTTGAAATAAAAACTTGATTTTTAATTCGAATTTAATATTTTTTATTAATATAAATGTTGAGTTTTAAGAGAAAAAAATTATTCAGGAAAGATTTAGAAATTTATTTACGGAGGGTGAAATATATCTTTGGGGAAGCGGGAACGAATACGTTTTAAGTTATAATTTTGCCCTAAATCAAAATGTTGATGAGCTGGAAATTTTGGTAAAGAGTTGAAGAAGTTTGAAGATTGAGTAATTATAAATGTCTTAATTGATTCTATTTGTAATTCTTTATGTATCTGCTTGTTGGAGATGAACCATTCAGCTTTTAGAATTCTCCTTAAAAATTGTTTTGAATGGTTTGTATTTTCTTAATGTTTGACGCAGATGCATTACACCAAATTGGGCATGCATATGTAAGTGAAGGTCTTATTATTGTTTTAAATATTGAAATACCACACTCAATTTGTAATTTTGAAAATTTATTAGTTAACGGGTATAATTTTGATATTTTTTGGTAGGTTTTATTCGCAATATTTTGAATGTGAGATTTCCAGGTTAAACGACGGTCGAAATGTAGTCCTAAATATTTAATTGGAATGTGATTTTCTATCCAAGGTATATTTATATTATTTATTTTGAGACATGGGGGATTAGTAGGTCTGCAAAGTGTGAAAATTTTTGTTTGTGTTTTAGATGGGTTTATTATTATTCTCCATTGTTGGGTCCATTTAATATATATATTTAAAGAATTTTGTAGAGAGTTTCGAGCAGTTTGTATATTTTTGTGAAATGAAAAAAGGGCAGTGTCATCGGCATACAGTGCTATGGTGGTAAAAGGAAGGTGTGGAATATCTGACATGTATATGTTAAAAAGTAAAGGTGAAAGTGTCGAACCTTGAGGAATTCCTGAGAAGATATGACGAGAAGTAGAATAAGAAGTATTAATTTTCACACAAAATTTACGATTATGTAGATAGTTTTTTATTATTTCGAATAAATATACAGGAATTCCTATTGAATGTAATTTAAAAAGTAATCCAGAGTGCCAAACTTTATCAAACGCTTGGGCAATATCGAGGAAAATTCCAATTGTATGTTGCTTTTTATGAAAGTTCTGAGCTATTAATTCAGAAACACGTAGTAATTGGTGAGAAGTCGAATAATTAATTCAAAATTTCAAAATTTTGAAAGAAGAGAGAAAGTATGTTGTAACATCGCTAGTTTGAAATTCACTATGCAAGTTATGCATTTTTTTGTGGCCGAAGAGTTTGAAGTGCAGTGACAATTTTATGTGGAGTATTTTGCGTAAATTATCACATAATAGAGTTTACATTGTCCTTTGTTGACATTTTATGAAAAGAAAATATTTGATGATGTAGTGGTTCAGTTTTCGTACCCGAATGAGTACTTGCTCTTCCTTAGCTTGTCTTACGTACCCTGAATGTTCACAGGAGAAAGGAGTTCCAGGTTTTATGGAACATTCTGTAGACGTCTCTTCATCTACATCAGATTCTAGAGTAGAACCCATATACAGAATTGTGTTACACGATAGTGGCAATGCATTGCTTTGCAAGTATTAGGAATGAAGTAAAAACTCGATCAATGATTTCCCTGGATCTGCCTAAAAATACTTTACAAGCGTCGAGATTAACGTCAAAAGACTTCTAAACTTTTCCTAATTGTGAGAAAAAAATGTACCTGAATGATATACTTGTTGAAGTTAATTTTGCTCTCTACTTTGATTGTTTATTATTAGCAAATATGATGTAAAAGAACCTGTTTAAAGTAAACGACCGTATATGTAATAGCAATATGTACTAATTTAAACATTGCAAAATATGAGAGTAAATTCATTGCAGTTGGATTAGCGAAAGGAGTTATTTTGACCCTTTTATTGATAAGATGACTATGATTAGATAGTTTTCTAAAGCCAATACGTTAGTTTCAATAAAATCGTAAAAATAATACAATGGAGACTTCTCTCCCGCCATTTGATCATCACGTTGTTTGGTTAACAAGTTCAAGATCCTCGCCCTTCTTCAAATAGGTCTTGATCTAGCGAGAACATGCACGAATGTGTGTGGCGTTATTGTGGTTAGAAGTTGTTGGATGTAAACCCCGCTTATTTCCCGTATGTGTTGCATATGTTGTACTTTTCTGTTGTAACTTTTCTGTATTTTTTCCTTTGGGATGTGATTATTGCAATGGTCCAGGTGTTTTATATTAACACAATCTCGGCAAAAATGTACAACCTGAATAAAATATTAACAAATTTTTGCCTGCCATTTCTAAACATTTAACAACGAACAATGAAAAAACTTAGACCTTGGGAGCATTTAATTTTCAAACTACATTTCACACAATGTTATAACTCTTTATTAATATTTTTATTTCTGCTCTACAGAAGACTATCAAAAAATGTTCGCCACTATACTGAAAATTCAATACCCAAGAATCCTCATATTCCGGCGATGGTCAGATTGAGTAAAATATTTTCGAAGTGAAAAGATGCACACTATATTCGAATTTCCATTGTAAATAGATACACTATCAATATTATGGGTAATCTTGCGGCTGAAATAGCTAATGTGAACTACCTAATTTCTATTTGCACAAAAGTTAATAAGGTATTGTGAGCAAAGCAGGAGCGAAGAAATGTGTTCTAGAAGCCTCACAGAAGCCCCAATGAAACGGCCACTTACTTGGAATCTGCTGCTGCCTCCTGGCGTGGGAGGTAAAGGTCGTGTTCCCATCAGTCGCTTCAAGCTGCCCATCTTATCCTTCAGAGAGAATTCCTTCTTTGGCAATGTGGGACCCTGATGCGAACAAGACAACAAAATCATTACATCCTCTGAACGAACCTTGAGCTTAGCCATGTTCCGTCCTGGTCACGCCCGTAGCACACGACTAGGTTACTCTGTGCGCGGTGAGAATCTTTGGAACACAGCCCATGCCACTAATACACTAGGAGGCCGTAAGAGAAGTCAAGAAGACACACAACCGTGTCGACAAGGGAAATGATTTGTATCGTAGTCTATTAAAATATAAAATATTGAGTTACATGGATAGTCATTCCAAATAACACAATATTTTTTAATGTATTTCAATATTTTTAACAATGATACATATCATTCATAGTCAATAGTTTAAAAGTATTAAGAGTTAGATATTAATACATTTAAATAATAATTAATTATGAAAATGTTCATATAAATGGGAAACTAACAGAACACAGGAAAGATGACGGTGCTAAATCAATAATAAAGTCGATTAGAAGGATGAAAGTTCACAACATTAAAGAACACCAAACCCACCAATCTTCCAATCTTATTCTTTCGTGAATATTGATTATTTCCTGTAAATGCAAGCTTGCAGTTAAATATTTGCCATGGCAAACTCTGACATGCATGCTAAATATCTTACTCCAAATGATAAACCATACAGAAAAATATGGATATGGAGGTGAATGGTTGGATTTCATTGACAAAAGACCACTTCGTAAGAACTAACATAACATTTATATAACACATTTTTAAAATAATGCATATACATTGAAATTCAACTATATATAAAACACTTTTGACCAATCTTGATGAATACAATTTGTCTTAAAACGTCATACAATCAACAGATTTTGAAGGAATGAAGAGGTGTGATTTTCAGTGAATGCTTTACAGAAATACAATACAGAAGAAACTAGTTACATAACAAAATATACAAACTTACAAATATGCATAAATACACAACAAATCTACGTTTATTACATAACATTTTTTCAAATGCTAAATTTTTATCATCGTGCTCGATAACACAATATATGGTAATAATACAAAAAGTCAATTGTTTCTTCATTTTTTTTCTTATAAACCAAAAATTCTCAATTCCATTCAACGGTTACTGATACTCATCTTGCGCATTATTACCATACATTGTAATCTATTGTATTTTATTTTTCATAAGCAATATTTTTTTAGTTCTTCGTAAGGAATACTATTTATCTCAAAACGTAATACATGTGTAGTTAATGGCAACAGATTTCTTGGCGGAGCATGAAATAAGATATTTAGCCGTGGGGGGGAGGGGGGCGGGTCAGCATAGGGCGCAGGAGGGGCGGGGGGGCGAGGGGGTTACCTGGTCGGGGCGGGGCGGCAGCGGGCTGCCCGCGCGGCTGCCGGGCCGCTTGTTGCGTCGCGGGGGCGGCACGGGCGCCGGCGCCGTCTCCCCCTTGGGCGGCAGCGGCGGACGGAACGAGTTGCAGCGCAGCGCGTCCAGCGCCTGCCACACACACACAGCGCACATCACCCTCACACTCGCATTCACTCACTCCCTTTGGCGGTCCGTTCGCTCTGGCGTTACTCGGCACGTAAACAAACGCACGTGGTCGTCGCTTGTGCTCATTGGCTCACGGACACCACATTTCCCTTCCGGGCGTCCTACGCTATAGGAGTTAGGACCCTTATTATTTCCTGACTAAGTAAAGGAGTTCTTCTCTTTAACAAAAAAAATTCTATTACGCGCCAGTGAAGATGTGTTTGGAATGTCATCAGTGCTCGCTGCGAGCTTTTGCTGTCAACGTTTATTGCTCAAGGGAGGGGGAAGCAAGGTCATCGGCCAAGAAAATTTGCGCGATCAATACATAAAAAAACATTTCAATTACATTTTTAGAACATGTTTGATTCTGTGTTCCCAGTGAATAATGATTTTACTGATCCAAAATTTGCAAACCTCCCTCATTACATTAGTCGTATTGTTAGAGAATAAGTACTGAACGACATGGAACAACATTTCGGGGGAATTTCGATTTTTCGTATAAAGCTACTGTTGTACGTTTCTGCTGCAACGTTTCTCCTTTTGTGCGATTTGATCGCAAGAATTCAGCCAGCTATGTTTAAAACTTGTTGATATTGTTGGTTACCATCTCTTGCCTACCCGCGTTCATTAAACGTCCCCCGACACCACGAAATCTGGGAATATCAACGGACGGGAATAAGGGCGTTGTTGTCCCGTGGTACAATTGTGAGTGGTGCAGCTTATTGTATAATTTCGACAACGGGTTCTTTCAATTTCTTGCGTTTTTGCAAAGTTTGTGTAAGTGAAAAGACAGATTTAAAATGTCTTCAATAACACTGTATTGTACCTAAAGAGAATGGAAGAATAACTAAGCGATGTAATTAAGTTTTAAATATGTTCAATTTTCAGGAGACAAACGATTCTTCTCAAGATGTTTTAGAAGAAAATTGCTCAAGAATGCCTTCACGATAACGCCAATGTAAGTAAATTTTTATTACTTTCTCATATACGTAAGTATATATGGAGTTACGTAGCACAGAGAAAGTTATGTAAAGCCTCAGAAAATTGATTTCGAAATTTCAGCGGAAATACAACGGGAATAAATGAAAATACTATCTGATATCCGTCTGTCTGTCAGCTTTGCTTAAAGTGTATCAAAGGGCTTAGGATATTTCTAAGTGCTCCTGAAAAACTCTACTTTTTTCAGACACAAACTAAGAGAACGAAATTTTGTGAACTGACACAATTGAGCAGATGAGGTCAGTCCAGAATAGCGTTCGACCTTGTCAGCCAGCCATCAGAGTTGCAGCGAAGTCGCTGTTTGCGAGTGACACTATGGTCTCCCGAGTCAACAACAGCCCTTCAGGTCTTGTAAATGCGCACGAAGTTCCCGAAACAAGTAGTCAGCGACGAAATGGATTTTTTTAAGGACTATGGAAATCTACGCTTCCGAAAGCAAAAGAAATTATTTATATAATTTTTTTCACTTGAAATAAGTGCAGGTATTTTTGATTATTCTATCCTTGCTGGAGAGCTTGACAGAGAAACGAAAGAAAAGGAGCACTTACCTTGCGCACGTGGGACTGGCGCTTGGGGTGGCGGTGGTACATGTCATCGCAGGAGAGGCAGAAGTTCTGGCTGGCGCACTTGTCGCAGCGCACGCTGGGGGCCGAGGAGCCGCACAGGTCGCAGTGGCGCCCGTCGCCGCGCCGGCCCTCACCTGCGCACACGCGCCCATCAGCGCCCGCGCACGCACTGCCCGCTGCGCACACCGGCCCTCACACCCACTGCCCACTGCGCACACGCCGGCGCCCTCGCACCCACTGCCCACTGCGCACACGCCGGCGCCCTCACGCCCTCTGCGCACACACCGGCGCCCTCGCACCCACTGCCCACTGCGCACACGCTGGCGCCCTCACGCCCTCTGCGCACACACCGGCGCCCTCGCACCCACTGCCCACTGCGCACACGCCGGCGCCCTCACGCCCTCTGCGCACACAACCGGCGCCCTCGCACCCACTGCCCACTGCGCACACGCCGGCGCCCTCACGCCCTCTGCGCACACACCGGCGCCCTCGCACCCACTGCCCACTGCGCACACGGCCGGCGCCCTCACGCCCTCTGCGCACACACCGGCGCCCTCGCACCCACTGCCCACTGCGCACACGCCGGCGCCCTCACGCCCACTGCGCACATCCCGGCGCCCTCGCACCCACTGCCCACTGCGCACACGCCGGCGCCCTCACGCCCACTGCGCACATCCCGGCGCCCTCGCACCCACTGCCCACTGCGCACACGCCGGCGCCCTCACGCCCTCTGCGCACACACCGGCGCCCTCGCACCCACTGCCCACTGCGCACACGCCGGCGCCCTCACGCCCTCTGCGCACACACCGGCGCTCTCGCACCCACTGGCCACTGCGCACACGCCGGCGCACCCATGTCCCCTGCCTACATACCTGCGCCCTCGCACCCACTGCCCACTTCGCGCACACCGGTGCTCCCATACCCTCTGCCCACTGCGCACACGCCGGCGCCCTAACGCCCTCTGCCCACTGCACACACGCCGGCGCCCTCATACCTACTACCCACGACTGGAAAAAAATGTTTCAAACTTCTAGGGCAGGTCAAATGGGAACATTTTTTTGCCAAAGAACAGGTCATGGGAAATACGCAACGAAGAGAAATTTCCTACATTATTCCAAATATTAGTAGGTATGCATTGGTGTTGGCAGGTTCACGAACTGTTTTGTACTGTGTCAGAAAAAGTGCCTGCCAATCCAATGCAGGATGCCCATTTATCAGGCATCAGGCACAGGGGTACTTTTCACGTCCTGAATTTCCCACAATGTGTTAAGTCGACTCGTTTATACCCTAAAAGTTTTAAACATTTATGCTGAACCATTGTGTATTGTTTCGTTGTGTCAATTATTAGGAATCCCTCCAGGGAACATCACATACTCAAATTACACACACAATATGTATCTACAGGTTTTCATTGCCGATC
>JAHLJT010009015.1:0-38101 GCA_031308135.1 Acheta domesticus | reverse complement strand
GAGCATTTCAACCCAGCTGTACCAATGGGATCTTTTTCGCTTGACCCCCAGAGTGCGCGCGGCAGCTTTATCTATCGCTTTGCTGACGGGTGACAAGCAGCGGCGCGGCGATTCTCACGTTTGGAGCTCCGGCCTACGCCATCCGGCAGGGATGTGTTGACGGAGTACGGTCTTGAGGCGCGAAGGGAGCCTGGCTGCTCTGACTTTTCATGCTTCTATTACTCGTTCACTTTACATTTGCAGACGGCAGAATTAGGAACTAATGTTGTTTTGAAAGTGAAGGCCCGAACACACAACCGTGAATACACGAATGGTCCCGATGTCAATCAGCAGTCTCCGAAGGCAGCACATGCGCTACGGACACAGCTGAAGAATTATGCCTTCTGACAGTGAGCTGGAGCCGCGTCCTTAAATGATTATTTTTTAAATTTATTTGTCAAGAAAACGTAAAACTGTATATGACGTGTGGGGAAAGAAATTTATCTGCGCACATTTTCTTGAGGGCCTGAATAAAAAAATTAAGGTAATATACAATGAATAGATCACACCACACACTATTCACAACATACACGTACAATATTTTTATTTCTTCTTTGCACTTATCTACTGCTTAATGGCTATGTCCGAAGCCTTGTAGACTTCGTGGGTTATGTTCTTTCCCCGCCGGGTTTGTGTGCGGCTTACCGCCATCTATATCGTATTAAACGGTCAGTATAAACTGCAGACGCGCGTTTTTTTTCATTCAGTCGGCGGTGACCTCATGTAAACAGATCGCTGCAAATGTAAAGTGAACGAGTAATACAGTGCGCCACACCTTGAGAAACAGGAAAATGTTGATCGCCAGTCAACATTCGCCTGGAGACGCTGCGACATAATTTTCCAGGGTTGCTCACATGCCCTCACCGACCTCCCACGCCCACATATGTTATGCTTATCACATTACCCCTGGGAAATTAAGATTTTTCCCCGGGAAAATAATCTTCACTTCCACATTGATTGTCTATTCGCCAATGTTCTCAGAAACTTGAACACAAAATAAATGTCAAACTGGAATCTTTCTTTTCTATTTACATTATTCCTCAAATAAACAAGATAAACTAGACAAACAATCTTCTATCTTCTTTCCTCTTTTCTCCTGAACTTGGAATTCGCTGCCACAAATGTCTACATCTTCACTATCTTCTTTTTCTCGCCCCCACGTCCATCATTACTACTTGGTCACGCATGGTGACGGTGCCTCGGCGCACGTCGATCACGGTCCCATATTCCGTTAGAAATCTGCGCCTAGTATCATCGCGGCTGGTCATGGCAGAGTATCCACGGCTGCAAGGCATGCTCGGGAGATAGCTGAGATATGTGGACGCGCGTTGTCCTGTTGAAGTAGGCATGGGCGTTCACGAACGGCAGAGCCACAGGTTGCAGGATCTCCGAATTTACCTGTGTAATTTACTCGCTGCATACGGTACGCGGCTGCACGTTCGCACACTTACGGGCGGCTGCCATGGTGCCCCCGAGGAACACTAACGGTGAACGGTACCATAAGATATCGCGCGCCACACCATCACACCAGGCTGGCGGGACGTGTGATGGAATACCACAAATCGCTCGTCGTGGAAACTCCCCACTGCGCCTCCAGACATGGACCCGATGGTCGTCGCCATCAAGACAAAAGTGGACTCGTCGCTGAAGATGACGCTGCCAGTCTGCATGGATCCAGGTCCGTCGTTCCTGACACCAGGCAAGTCTGTAGCGAAGTTGCTGGGGTGTGAGTGGCAGGCGTCGTAACGCTTGGCGTGCGGCGAGCCCTGCGTTGTGCAAGCGCTTGCCAACGGTACTAGCAGCTGCAGGCTGCACAGCCCGCTGAATATCGCCTATTGTTGCCGTTGGATCTGTTCGCGCGTGACGGACAATGCGTCGATCCTCCCCCTTCGTGGTGCGTGGCAGACGTCCAGATCCTGCATGACGTATGTACGTACCGTCCTCAATCCATTGTCGCCAACAGTGGGCGATAGTGGTGTCCGTACGATCTGTTTGGCGCGCAATTGTTAGTCAGGACAACCAGCCTTGCGGAGAACCATCATACGGCCCCTCTCAAACGCGTCTAACAGGACAACCGGCTGTCGATCGCGTCACCTAGGCATAGTGTAGGTGCAGGTGACGCTCTGGCAACGCTACCCAATGTCGCAATGGCCGTTTGAGTCCCTCTTAACTCTGCCGTGCGCGCGACGTCATGCCCTTACTCCCGACCACACAGTCGCAAATAAAATTGGGACCATCATACCGCTTAATGTTTTCCCCAGCAAAGGAAACTCCTTAGATAAACATTACTATGAAGCTTGTCCGTAAAATGACCCCAAGGCGCTGCGGTCGCGGGGGAACACTTTCAAAGAAAGTTTTTCACACCGTTATCTACAGAATGAACTCTTTCTGAACATTCTATCACCTTTTTTGCTGGTACGGCGCTTCTCGATATTATCTCACCTGCTGAGAGACGTGCAGAATCTGCAAGTAAATGTGAATGAGAGGGACGGAGAGCGGCAGAGACAGTGACAGACAGGGACAGGGTGAGGGAGGGAGGGAGGGAGAGGCAGTGAGAAACGGAGATGGGAGGTAAAAGAGGAAGATGAAGGGCAGAACAACGTCTGCCGTGTTTTTCCTAATTCGTATTTAAATGCGCGATCAAAACCTGATTGACATTCATTCTCAGCTACATGAAGTGTATGGAAAACAGTGTATCGAGCAAAGAAGTGTGAAAATTGTGCACAGAATTTAAAAACTGACGTACAGACGTCCATGACGATCGTACTGGATTTCAGATTAAATAATGCATTAAATTTGGGGGTATTTTACATAAAGCCCCTGCGACATTTTTCAAACTTTTCTCAATAATGGCTCAAATTGTTTCTTTAAATTTCGAGTAAGAATAGAGTAAAATACACTTATAAAGGTGACATAGGTCCGATTTTCACTGTTAACTCTGATTTTCGGTAATGGCTAATGTATGAATTTTGTTCAGCTACTTCCTGCAACTACAAAACTGAAAACAAATTTTTCAATTATTGAATAGAAAGGTCGATTGTCTCTTACAAGTTCAGAAGAGGGAGATAAATGTCTCGAGGATATCTTTTAATGGTTATTTCCTTGTCCAGACCTAGAAATATTGCGCTTCGCGACAGAAATGTTTCCTCTAACTCGCGTAATCTTTTAAAACTTTTGTTTACAAAATATCCCTGTTCTAACATTTCATCTGAAACTAGTTTGTGTGATTGTTACATACTTTTGAAAGTAACCATAGAAATTCAGAATTTTGATTGTTTGGACTTTATTCAGAAATTTAGTGTAGGACTTGATGCATGATACACATCAGAAAGAAGGTGAACCTTTAACTCTGTAATTGTCACGCACATTTGTAAGGTGAATAACATTTAGTTAAAAAGTGCTATCTTTGTTTCTCATCGTTCATTTTCTGGATTCTTTTCATTATTAGCTAATTATAAAAATGGATAAAGGACAATGTTGAATTTTACCATTATGAAGACCATCCGGGTGCGAAGCTGAACAAAACATATTTAAATCAGCATGGTTGATTTAAAAGAAGAATCCAAAAAGGTTAGTAGTGCAATGAATTGTAGTAACTTTCAATAAAATGTTGTAATTTTTGAAGGAGAAGCGATGTTCTAAAATTACTCTCCTTTGCAAAGAGGAGATGCACACGTAATTAAGGCGATGATCAAACTTGAAAATAGTTCCGGAGACATTTATAATAAATGTGTGTTGTGGGCGGGAAATGTCAGCCATGGAGACACCCTGGCGGTCCTCGGTATTTGCTGCATTTTCCTGGCCCGTTCCGGGCAAACGTTTCACGGTGGGAGCTGGGAGAGCCCCTATGCAATATTGCCACATTATACCTGTTCAAACTCACCTCTTGGTACCTCTCTCTGTGATACGATTAATTTTTATAACCTTTCTCTGCCGCCGCAATGTATGTCCATAAATGCTATTTTCAAAGTTTTAGGTTGTAAAACACTTTTCGCTGGCGATCTACTTGAGGCACACAGTAATGGACTTTAGGGCAGCATGTGGGGCATATTTTCGTTTTTGGCCAGAAGCAGTTTTTTACCTGTTCAGCGTCACGGCCTCCCCCCAGGGGAAATCGTAGATGGTCACCATCTCTGGTGGAGAGTTGCAGACGACAACCGGGCCCTAAATTTCACTTTACAGCCCTCATCGTTACTTCAAGATGGAGGCAGTGGGAAGGCATATGCTAAACCCGTGTTCCCGGGCTTGCCGGTAACCCACTAATTGGGTCAATGGCGCCGCCCCTTTGGCTAAGGGATGTACGTGAAAACGTACCTGAATCCCACACATAAAAGCCTAGACGGGGAACGTAGACCTCCCCGTCGGGTAGCGATGGTCCTGGCGATACTCACGTCATTAGCTTAAAGGTGTAGGCAGTGAGGAGACGGGGAGGGGGCCCCAAGCTGTCCGAACCTCAGTTCGAGTTGGCTCTGGGCTCTCGGCTTCGTTATGGCAGTGGCTGCCCGGTACTCTGGGAAAAGAGGAGGGACTGGTTCCACGGGCATGTGAGTATCACTTTGTTTGGACTCCGGTATTAGTCTGGATAGCTGGGAGCTCTGAGCTGGCAGGGCGGCCCCGCCCAGGCTTTGAATGAGGTTGCCGTGAGGGCAAACTGCGTTCCGGCGGAATCCGGAAACCAGCCTGTCATCGTACTTATGCGGCGGCCGGGGTGCGGATAAAGACAAAAGTCCTATTCGCAGCATAGTTCAGCCGGTGTCTGGAGGAGAATTCTAGCGAATGCCGGTGCAGTACCCTAACAAACGGGCCACGGACCGCGCGCGATCTTTCCTTCCACTTGCTTGTTCTATCGTCTCCTCTTACACACACACTTACACTAACATGCACTACACTACCACACATGTCGGGAGACCGGTCGGGAGTTTACAACTGTGTCCTGGCTGGGGCGGTGCCCCGCTGGTGGGAGATAACTGGTTGAAGGGAAACCCCCGCTAGTCGACGGTAGGTTGGCGCCAGATCTCGCCATCCAGCGGGGAAAAGATCATCGCCACCTCCCGAGAAAAAAACATGCACTACACTTACAAGACTAATGGCCTAAGTAGTCCGGAAACACGAATCAATCAGCATAGTTCCTAATTCTGCCGTGTGCAACTGAGTGTGCGCGGGTGTGGCCTTGAAATGAAAACCCAAGTATAGCTCCTAATTCTGCAACTGAGGGCGCGGGTTTGGCCTTGAAATAAAAACCCAAGTATACCTCCTAATTCTGCCGTGTGCAACTGAGGGTGTGGCCTTGAAATAAACGCCCAAGTACAGCTCCTAATCGTGCAACTGAGGGCGCGTGCGTGCGGTGCGCAGCCGGCGGCGCGCGTGTCGAGCGCCGAGGGCCCGCGCGTGGTGCCGTGCTTCTACGGGCGCGAGCTGGCGCTGCGGCCCGAGGTGGCGATGACGGGGCTGGCGGCGATCGCGCTCAAGGAGGATCGCCCGCCGCCGCTGCCCGGAGTGCTGCGCGCGCGCGACCAGCGCCTCGCCAAGCGCAACTCCTTCTGGGACCTGCACCGCCCCGAGCTCTCCAAGCTGGCGTGGGCCGCCGACGCCTCCGACCACGACGTGCGCGAGTGCTTCCACATCCACTCGGCCTTCCAGACGCGCCGCTGCACGCGACTCGAGCGCCACGCCCAGGCGGCGGACGACCAGGTCACCCAATAGAAACAACTGGAGGAGTCACGGTGTAATATATATATATATATATATATATATATATATATATATATATATGCGATTTTCGTAACTTGGTCCCTGACAGAAAACAACTGTCCACGGTTTCATCCAATCGGGAGCTAGAACGTCAACATAATAAGGTCACTGTCGCGAAATATAAGCTCCTGATTGGATGGCGGCGAACAGCTGATTCCTGTCACGGACAAAGTTACAAAAATCGCAGTATAGGTGTGTTCACTCCCAGTCTAAAACTGAAGCTTATGTGAGGCTAGTTCGCACAGTTCTCGCATATACGCGCTGCGATCTTTGGGTCTCATTGACCTAGGTCGTGATTGGTCGTGATCCATTCGACAGCTCTGTGGCCAGCTGATTTCTAATTTAAAGTCAGCGATTTATCGTTTCGCGGTGGAACTGGCAAAGTCTAGAGCGAACAGTTATGAAACTGGGTAGGAAATGTTTTGTAAAACTGTGTAAAAGCTACAGTTTAAGAAGTCATCTTAAGACGTATATCTTACACCGGGACCCAAACCGATCGTCCGCACCGTACGGACAAGCGAGGAACTAGCCTCAAACTCGCTTCAGAATATTTGCCCCAAAGGCGGCACGTTGACACACCTATGTATGTTACACCGTAGCGGCAGTTTACTTGGATATAGTATGGTGGCACCGCGCATAAATTGACACGCGGAATGCACGGGGTTCGAATGGATGACGACCAATCACGAACTTGCCCAAGTGAGTCCCAAAGATCACAGCGCTTCTATGCGAGAACTGTGCGAACTAGCGTCACATAAGCATCAGTTTTAGACTGGGAGAGAAGACACCTATATATCTTACACCGTGACTGCTGCTGCTGGCTATGTTGCTGTGTTTCCGCTGTTGTTTTCAGATCCTGTTTGTATTGCGAGTGATTTTTGATGATTTCATTTTGCAAATTAAGTGTTTATTAATCAGTGGTTGCTCAATGTAAAATTTAATTCATTTTGTGTATTAAATTTCAAAATTTATTAGTGTATAATGAGTGTAAATAAGAAGAAAGGTGGTGTTTAGCACCGAATTCCAAAAAACTAATTCGAACACTAAAAGAGACATTAGCTTCCTTAACTTTCCAAAGACAGCGAACGGTAAAAATGAAAGTGTCTCATCTATTAATTAAATAGTTGATTTGTTAAATGTATAGTTGAATTTTGTTTTGAGCTATTTTCCTCAAAGAAACTTCTTGATGGTGTCTTGTTTCATTGGAGGCGTAGAATACAACAGGTCTTTTTTTATATAATTGAGGAATACTTCCTTCAATCTATAATAGTAAAAATAGTTTCGGTAGAGTATTCTCTGCGTAATCTTATGAACAAGCCTAGAGAATACTCTGTGTCAAGATGGCGGCCGGCGCAACCTCGTCGCCTCTGGAAGATCAACGGAAACGCCGTCTATACTTCGGTTTTTCTTTCTTGGCGCACGGGGAGGGGGTGTCATCAAAATGGAATATCTCACGGTATTTCGCGTCGTTCTCCATTGTGCCGCCAGGAATCGCCCGATCGCCAGCACTGCTCGATATGGCCGCGATCATGCGACTCCTAGCGGCACAACCGACAACGACGCGAAATAGCGTGAAATATCACATTTTATTGACACCCCCCCGTGCGCAAGAAAGAAAATCCCGAAGTGTGGTTTCCCTTCCGTCTACTTTCTACGCTGTGCGCAGGTGCGCGTCCTGCTGGAGGGCCCGCGCCCCGACGACCAGGAGCCGCCCGAAGTGCCGGTGGAGCAGCGCGCCATCCCGCTCACGGATGAGGACCTCCCGCCCCAGGTATATATTATCCGTCGGTTTCTCTTTCTTGGCGCACGGGGGGGGGTGTCAATAAACTGGGATATTTCACGGTATTTCGCGTCGTTCTCGGTTTCGCCGCTAGGAGTCACATGATCGCGACTATATCGAGCAGTGCTGGCGATCGTGCGACGTCTGGCGGCACAATGGAGAACGACGCGAAATACCGTGAGATATTCTATTTTATTGACACACCCCCGCGAGCCAAGAAAGAAAACCGAAGTATAATCAATCGCACAACGTTTCTTGACCGATGACCTTGCTTCCCTCTCTCTGGCACAAAAACAGTTGCAGGCAAACAGTTCGCAGCGAGCACCGACGACAAAATTCCAAACATATCTTCACTGGCGCGAAATAGAAACTATTTTCTGTTGAAGACGAGAACTTTCGACTGTGATTTTCTCCAAAAAATCTAAAGAAATGACCGAAGCAGGTGAAGATCCATCACAGGAGATACCTCGAACTCCAGAGAAAGTTAGAACGCAAATTATTGAGGAAGTTGCGAGGGCAAAACTGATTCTCCAGAGACTGGCATTTCTTCATAAATATAGTGGCCGATTTCGTAACTAATACCCCCATTTACCTGCATTTCTTCAATCCATCGGTCAAGAAAAGTTAGTTGCGCGATTAATAGAAGAATCCGCCTAAGAATGAGCCAAAATGACAGTTCGCTAAACAAGTGAACATCACATGTTATTCAGAGAAGTATCCCTCCGCCGCGACAGCTGTTCAGCCACGTCTCTTCGTAAATGATTCATGTTTATGGCTCCGGTTAAGACATCATGGCTTCTCATAATTCACAACCGTGTATTTATATAAAAAAGAATTGATAAAACGCACAACACGGAACCACGGAACGCTCTCGATCTCAGTTCGCCATCTTACCGCTCAGGAGCAGGAAAACACGTGCACCAGTACGCACCTCACATACACGATTCGGTTTTCCAATAAACATAATACTTATCACACAGAAAGTAAATTCAATGAAGTTTTTATAAAAAAAGAATTTTTACAGAAGAGCACATAGCACTGCACTTCCTATTTCAATTATTTCTCGTAGCGCACCATATTTTAGTCGGACAACGCAATCAGAAAACTGCAAACGAACGAATGGAGGAAGGAGAGTCTAATGGGCTTGAGAACACAACGACCGCAAAACTTTCAATTTTGTTACTAGCACTAGCTGTCAGAACGGTCCTTTCTATAAAAAATCGCTCTAAGAACCGCCTAAGAACGAGCCAAAATAACAGTTCGCTAAACAAGTGAACATCACATGTATAGACATATCCCTCCGCCACGACAGCTGTTCTGTCACACTTATTCGTGTTATTTATGTTTGTTTGTGACTCCCGTTAAGACATCACGGCTTCTCATGGTTCACAACCGTGTAATTATATAAAAAATAAAATGATAAAACGCAACGCACGGGAACTACGGAACTCTCTCTATCACAGCTCGCTACCATTGCACAAAACAGCAAAAAATACGTGCACCAGTACGCATCTCACATTCAAGACTCGGATTTAAAAATTAACTTAGTACTTATCACACAAAAGTAAATTCAATGCAATGTTTATAAAAAAATTATTGAAAATCACTTAGCACTGCACGTCCCAACTTCAATTATTTGTCGTGATGCTCTATATTTTCGTCGATGTCACTACAAAAGGAAGCGTCGAAGCCATTTCTACGTTAGCCAACTGCAAACGAACGAATGGAGGAAGGAGAGTGTATTGGACTCAAGGACACAACGACCACAGAACCTTCAGATCGGTTGCCAGCACTAGCTGTCAACCGATTCCAGCTGCTGTCAATCGATTGCCAGCACTAGCTCTCATTTATGTTTCGGTGACTTTTAACAATGTGATAATTATTTAGGTATCTGTCTGCATTTAAATTTTCCGCTAATATTGTGCCAAAAACTGGAGGATGAAGCTCATTGGCTGAAGCCAGATAGGCTGCGCAGCAGCTCACCCATGTCATTGCGTCATGGCACAAAATGTCTCAGCGGGGAGCTTTTGCACGGCATAGCATATAAATCATCTACGCTCGTACTTGTAAACATTTGTCAGCAAATAATTCAATCAGATGTTCGTGAAGGTGTGAACTTAATTCTGAATGCAGTACCCTAACAAACGGGCCACGGACCGCGAGCGATCTTTCCTACCTCTTCCTTGTCCTATCCTCTCCCCTTGCACATACCCTACCACAACACGCCACTACCCTACCACACATGTCGGGAGACCGGTCGGGAGCTAAGAGCTCGTCCCAACTGGCGCGGTGCCCCGCTTGTGGGAGAAACCTTTTGAGGGGAAAACCCTGCTAGTCGACGATAGGTCGCGCCGGATCTCGCTATCCAACGAAGGAAGATCACCGCCACCACCACCACCACCAGCAGCAGATAAAAACATACACTACACTTATGGGACTGATGACCCTAGTCGTTGACGCGCCCGGTATCACTATACTCCCGTTTTTCTTTCTTGGCGCTCGGGGTGTGTCAATAAAATGGAATATCTCACGGTATTTCGCGTAGTTCTTGGTTGTGCCGCTAGGAGTCGCAAGATCGCGACTGTATCGAGCAGTGCTGGCGATCATGACACTCCTGGCGGCACAACGGAGAACGACGCGAAATACCGTGAGATATTCCATTTTGATGACACCCCCCCCCGTGTGCCATGAAGGAAAAACCGAAGTATAGACATTAACGCTCCCGGCAGCACTAGCAATCCCTCAATCATTGGAGAGCAGTGGAAGGGAGGGTTGTGGTGGTGCGTGGGGTGGCGCAGGTGCGCCTGCACCGCAGCAGCGGGGAGCTGTGCGTGGCGGTGCGCGGCGGCAGCGCGTGGGGCGCGGCGGCGCTGCGGCGCACGGCGTCGGCGGCCGAGGTGGAGGCGGAGGCGGCGCGGCCGCGCTCGCGCGCGCCGCTCGACGCCGACGCCGACGCCCCCGACGGCGAGGTGGAGCTGCGCGGCGGCCGGCGCGCCCTGCTGCGCCCCGACGCCCACCCGCGCGCCGACGCCGACGCCGACGCCCTCGCCGACGACGACGCCGACAACGACGGTGCTCATTCCTTTGCCCCGCCGCCCCCTTCTATACTTGTTTTTTTTTTGTATTCCCAGCATTACAAACGACCTTTTCTCTACTAAGAAATCGTTCATAATCGGGCGTTTCACGGCACAAATGATGACGTATTACATTTTATGGCACGAATGATTGCGTCATCACACATTCAGCCAATCGCAGCGAGAGAATCGAGGATAGGTAGAGGTAAATGGAATAGCCGACCACCGTTTTCTCGCACGGATATCAAGTACCCGAGACATCACAGAAAAGTCGTTTGGCAAAATTAAGTTGGATTCTCTTAGAAATTTATAATGCTGTCATACAAAAAAATGGCATATGCAATTCGTGTATAATGTTGCTTTATTGCAATCGTACAAATTTGAAAACTCGCTGCTAACGTCGCTCATTTTCAAAACATGTACTCATGCAATTATAAACTAATTGCATAATATACTTTTTTCGTTCTTGGCGCACCAAGGTCACGGACGAAAAATGGAGACGGAAGGCTTTCTCCAAAAGGGAGCTATATATGCACTACTATGTTGTGACGTGGAAGCTCCCTATTGGAGAAAGCTTTCCTTCTCCATTTTTCATCCGTGACCTTGGTGCGCCAAGAACGAAAAACCCAAGTATATGCACTTTTTACTTTCTCGCGACGGAGTAGAGAGACAGTTGTGTATTCTGCGCGAAAAAAAAGGCGAATTTTCGGCAGAATGAAATTCATTGCCGAGCCCTGGTAACGAAAAAGTGGATAAATCCAGTTCCTAAATTTAGAAAAGAATCCTCCAACACGTGGTGTACTGATTTGATACCGAAAAATCGAATGGCAGTAAAACGTCTGTCCGTCTGAACAACGCTAGCGGCTAAAACGTTCAGCTTATTTTCTCCAAAATGTATATTCCTCAAACAATATGGCTAATGTCGCGGCTCCTTGAATTTGAAATTTGCTCTATTTTTGGTTTTTAAATACAGAAATGTAATTTTTTTGGCTTGACCCTCACGTTGACATTAGCAGAAATTTGTGCACATTGTTGCATTTACGAGTGCATGTGCTTTAAATGATGACGTAAAGTTTCTCGAAAACTCAATAGTTTTCTGTGAAAACGAGCTCAAAATTCCGCATTTTCAGAAACGCTCAAACGCGATTTTCTCAAAAAACGGCTCCAGATTTTTTCTTCCCACTTTTCGTACTTCTGTAGTTGACGCGCCGGGAATCATGACCAACCGATTAATGAATCAAGTGTTTGTGGCCTGTGCGCAGGGGTAGCCGCTGGGGCGCCCATGGGCGACGCCACCGCCCCCGCCCCCAAGGGCGACGCGCTCAAGGGCGACGCCCCCAGGGGCGACGCCGCCAAGGGCGACGCCCCCAAGGGCGACGCGCGCGCCGACGCCGACGTGGACTCCACGGGCGACGCCGTCGCGCTCGCGCCCTGACGACCTTCGCGCCCAACAATACAGCTCTGCTCTTCACTTTTTGCATGTCATTCATTAAAGCTCTTTCGTTTCGAGCGCACCCTGTACCACTCGCCCAACAATACAGCTCTGCTCTTCACTTTTTGCATGTCATTCATTAAAGCTCTTTCTTTCGAGCGCACCTGTACCACTCGCCCAACAATACAGCTCTGCTCTTCACTTTTTGCATGTCATTCATTAAAGCTCTTTCTTTTCGAGCGCACCCTGTACCACTCGCCCAACAATACAGCTCTGCTCTTCACTTTTTGCATGTCATTCATTAAAGCTCTTTCTTTTCGAGCGCACCCTGTACCACTCGCCCAACAATACAGCTCTGCTCTTCACTTTTTGCATGTCATTCATTAAAGCTCTTTCATTTCGAGCGCACCCTGTACCACTCGCCCAGCAATACAGCTCTGCTCTTCACTTTTTGCACGTCATTCATTAAAGCCCTTTCATTCCGTAAGATACCCCAATGCTATACTTGGGTGTTTCGTTCTTGGCGCACCAAGGTCACAGACGAAAAATGGAGAGGGAAGGCTTTCTCCAATAGGGAGCTTCCACGTCACAACACACTAGTTGGTGCGTTACAACACAGTAGTGAATAGCAGCTCCCTATTGGAGAAAGCCTTCCTTCTCCATTTTTCATCTGTGACCTTGGTGCGCCAAGAACGAAAAATCCAAGTATGTGGCGAAATGGAAACTTTTTTATGGAAATATTTTCTTGCATACTACCTATGTTATTTACGTAGTAGAACGTATTTAATGCTGTAGCGGAAAGTGGAGATTCATCGACAGCAAATCTGTATAGTGATGCCAGATATAGAAAAAAAATCGATTCATTTTCCTCCTCAATGTAGTAAATTCCTTTCTTTAGAGAACAATAAGCCCTACCCCCAAAGAACGAGCGAAAATTACAGTTCCCTAAACAGGTGAACACCACATGTAATTCAGAGAAGTATCCTTCCGCTACGACAACTGTTCAGCCTCGCCTCTTCGTTAAGTGTTTGTTTGTTTATGGCTGCCGTTAAGACATCACGACTTCTCATGGTTCACAGCCGTGTAATTATATAAAAAACGAAATTGATAAAACGCAAACACCGGAACGTTCTCGATCGCAGCTCGCCATCTTAACGCACAGAAGTAGGAAACATGTGTACATCTCAAATTCAAGACTCGGTTTTAAAATAATCATAATACTTATCACACAAAAAGTAAATTCAGTGTAATGTTTATAAAAAAAGAATTTTTATAGAAGAGCACGTATCACTGCACTTCCTAATTTCAATTATTTCTCGTGGCGCACTATATTTTCTTCGGACGAGGCCCATCGCAAAAGGAAGAGTCGAAGCCATTAACAATTTAGCCAACTGCAAACGAACAAATGAAGGAATGAGAGTCTAATGGGCTCAAGGACACAACGACCACAGAACCTTACAGTTACGTTGCTAGCACTAGCGGTCAAAACGGCACTTTCTTATAAAAATCGCTCTGTAACACGTTGCGTAGTCAAAATTCAGGTTTTATAGGTCCTTCAAATTGAAAAATTGATTAATCGTACAACATGTGTCTGTGCCCGTTTAAGGTCATCTCTAAATCCGAAACCGTTCTGATGATTTTCTCAAACACTGACGCTCACGATTGATTTGGCCGAACTCAAGGCCCTGCGGTTTGGAACGAATATTTTGATTTTTGGAAGTACGGTACATGAAACCGCAAAATAATTTTTCAAATTTCATCAAAAATGGTTCTCTAAATTTTTTCTTGAAATGTTTCCCTCGAATTATAAAAATGGCGCACATCACTCAGGTTTTTTCTTTTATCTACCTGTATTTTCAAAAATTGCAAAAGTTTTCAAATTTTAGACGAATTTCTAGAACTACAATTTTGAAGATTGAGATTTTTGTAATGAAATCTGTTCTTTAAAACTAGATCTTGAAATAATGTTCATTAAATTCTCTGAATTTTTGAAACTTGCAACTGGAAATGTTCAACTTTGTTTCTAAAGCATCGGGAAGGTTAAGTTTGGATGTGATGCTGGTAGTGTAGTGCAATGTGAATGGCATCATAAGCCTAAGGACGTGTTTGAATCGAAGCTTTAAAAAATATTTGCTTCTTGGAAACACTTTTTCTAACTTCAAGTACTCGTGTTATAATGTGTATCCTTTACAAATAATGCGAGAAAAATACGTGCTGTTGTAGCACTAAAACTGGGCCAAAAGAAACAAACTAGTGGTGCTATACAAGCACGTACTTCCTCGCTTCAATAACAGTTATGTAAAATTATAATACCGCAATTTTTGTCCATAGTAACACATCTCAGCCAGCACTTGTTAAATTCATTACCAATAGGACCTATGAGGCACGAAACTTTAATTCATTTAAAGGTAATACATCAACATAAATTCGTCAATACAAAACTCCTCCGTTCCATTCATCTGTAAACTCCAGCCAACAATGAAAAGATATTTTGAGAATTTTTAAAAACAAAATGTATTGCACCTGATCAGTGATTAAACCAATTTGCAGGTGTGAGATAGTATACAAAACTAAAGCAAGCTACACAAAATTAACTCAAAGCAAGTTATACAAAATTCATTCAAAAGCACCGAGGTACTTGAAAATTAACCAAACAACCCAATTTTATGTGAGAGGAAATCCCCTTTGGGAACCTCATTTATGTTGATTTTTTGCTCGGGGCAGTGGTGAGATGGGTATCAGAAGGGAGGGAGGGAGCTTAGGATTAAATGTCAATGATGATTATGGGGATCCAAAGTGATCTTTGGGAAGGTGTAATTTGATTGTGGTAGGATCACTACTGGATTTTCCTAGGTTATAGAGTCTGGCTCAGGGAACCAGGTTTAGGTTGGTGAAAAATTTGTTTGTTAATGTTGAAATATGCTGAGTGATAAAAAAATGTTTTCTCTGATAGAAAATCTCGAGCATAGCGCGTTAGCACTCGCCTTCGTATTGCATAAGACGCTTCCTTTAGACAAGGAAAGCAGCCTTGACTTTTCAGGTTTATTCCGCAACACAACCGCAGTTCGGTTCTTCAAAGGAGGGGGAATATTATCGAGGAAGACTATCTTACGCAAGAGCGTTGGCAATGGCTGCAATTTGGTTGTCTAAATATTTACAGACCAATCGCCGGTTCATTTGTGTATCTCTTTTCTTAACACTGGACATGTGGAATCATTCTGATAACTTTTCCACTTTGTTCAAAACAGCTTTTACCGAAAAGTTATCTACAGGCAAGTTAATTGGGTGCTACCTAACACGGTACGAAGCATTTCTGAAACAAATGTTTCTTCTGAGAAATTATCGCAATAGAGTCAATTGGGGGTTGAAAAATTCTTATTAGTGTCTCTTATCTGTTTAGTGCAGGGAGAAAAATTGATCTGGATATATATATATATATATATATATATATATATATATATAGAGAGAGAGAGAGAGAGAGAGAGAGAGAGAGAGAGATAGGAGAGAGGATATATATATATATATATATATATATATATATATAGAGAGAGAGAGAGAGAGAGAGAGAGAGAGAGAGAGAGATTGATAGATAATTATTACTGGCACACATCCCCGTTCCTATTGTTGTACTGCAACGTGATAACTCCCGGAAAATTCTAGCAAAAAACATTCCGGGGACTCGAATTCCCAATAGCGCGTGGCAGGACAGCGCGCGCTTAAGGAGTACGCTACACTTGTGAAGGCAGCCATCGGGCCAATTTGTGGGAACGTCCGTCGAGGCAACGAAATTCGACTCGCGGCTATACACTGTCCTGCCCACTGTCCGGTTTTTCAGGACTCTGAATTTCAAGGCAACATCTGTTCGAGCATGTCGGAAGTCTGAGGAAACCTAAATGCTGTTGTCGGGCTGTTGCAAAGTGAAACGAGACCTCGAAAATCTGGACAAAATGGAAAAAAAAATAATCCTATTTGGAGATTTTTTTATGTTTACGATAGCTCACTCTTGTAGTCGAGATTTAGAGTAACTAAGGAAAATATGTTTTGTATTCATCTTCGAAGCCCAGTTCAAAAGCTAACGTCGTGCAGCAGAGTTCTGTTCCAGCAGCAAGAGTTCAAAGGATACTAAAAGAATTGACAAAACCACGTATTACCTTTCAAAATAACCAAAGTTGCTACTCCAAAGTCTCTGCAACTGCACTGCTGGTACGTTTTGAATAAAAGAGTTTTTAATCCTATTTAACAATGAATTATTCTGGCACTGTACGCAATTGCTTCAATTTATAAATAAACTAGTGGTGCTACAGAATGGCACAGAATTTCCCGTATTAGTTTTCTGTTTCCTTGGGTCTTCGCTAGCTATTCCGAACTGCCACATTGCTCATTATTATATTTATGAGTACATGTGCTTTAAATAATGTCAAGTAAAGTTTATCGAAAACACAACCGTTTAATGTGAAAACTAGCTGAAATTTCCGCATTTTCAGAAACGATCAAACGCCATTTTCTCATAAATGGCTAAACATTTCTTCAAACTTTTCGATCAGATAGTGCTAATTGCACTCTTTAATATGACGTAAAGTTTATTTTGAGTTATTTTTTGTTTTTTCAAAAATTACACATATGTAATTTTTTAAAGGATATCTCACATCTTTAATATTCACATTAACAGCAAATTTATAAACATTATTATATTTGTGAGTGTAAGTGCTTCAAATAACTTCAAATAAAGTATTTTGAAAACTCAAAACTTTTCTGTGAAAATGAGCTTCAAATTTTGCATTTTTAGTAGAGCTAAAACGAAATTTTCTTTAAAAAGGCATATAATTTTTAAAAGAAAATTGCCATTTAGGACTAAGTTTTTGTGTTCTTTAATATTCTAAAATTAATATTTTCGTTCTACCAATAGGAAACCGAACAATTAAGAAAATGACAAAAAAATGTACTTTTGGAGGTGATTAGATGGCAGCTGGCAAGAAAGAGTATGTGGCAATTCCAAAACGCTAGCGAAGACCAAAGGAAATAGAAAACTAATACGAGAAAGTCTGTGCCATTCCGTAGCACCACTAGTTCGTTATCACGGCCCGGCAATGAATTTTTTTCCGCCGAAAATTCGCCATTTTTTCGCGCAGCATTATATAACTTTCCCCACATTACGTATATCAGTCCGTGTATACGTACGTATACGGGACAGTAAAAATTTTACTTTTCTACATGTTGCGTTCATTGGAAGTATTTTTAATATTCGCTTACCTTAACGATTTGAAAACAAATTTTTCATTTCATCTTTTTCTGTCATTTTGGATCTGCGATTTTATTTTTTGACATTTTCGACTTCGTATTCGTAATCAGGGTCCTCCAAAACTTAGAAATGTCACAGAACTTTCCAATTAAAAAATTGTTTCACATTTGGAGCACGCGTTTCAAGGCTTGGAATTACTGTAGGTTTGCACAACACTGCAACACACTATGCAATTTGTTGGGCGATTTGGTGCTGGTATCGGCGGTCGTGGGGTCGGAACCAACTAACTGCCCGATAAGAATTCCTGATGGACAACTTTTCTCCGCACTGTCGGATGGGTTGCCTGTCATACTATATGCCGACGCCTATACAGGCCGCCATACTTGCTTTCCTTGTTCATCACACTGGCTAACGTTTCAAAAAATTTTATCTTTACGCTTATCATACGTCGATTTTCTTGCTGGATCCCGGCCGCTACGATGATACTCCCGGTCTACGACTCGGCAAAATATCTTGGACTTACTCCGGACAGAAGACTCACGTGGAAAAAACATATCAAGAATAAAAAAATAGAATTAGACCTAAAACTTATGAGGTTAAACTGGTTACTGGAAAGAAAATCATCTTTAAGCATCGCAAACAAAGTAATTGTGTACAAAGCAATATTAAAACCAGTCTGGATACATGGCATACAACTTTGGAGAACAGCTCAAAATTCTAACATCGAAATATTACAACGCTTTCAGTCAATAGCTTTAAGAAAATTTGTAAATGCCCCGTGGTTCGTAAAGAATGCAACAATACACAAAGACTTACAGATCCCAACAATAAAAGAAGAAATCAACAAGACCAGTGCAAAATACCTACGACTATACATGACATTTCAAATATTCTAGCCATCAACTTACTAGATAATAGAGACACTACCAAACGACTTCAACGACATCCTCTAGACCTTTAATATCGACTGTAAATCGTTCATGTCAGAAATTTTGTTCCATGCATTCATCATAGTAAATATCCATTATTGTATATTTATTAAATATGTTTAATACTGCTTGTTAATTACACTGTTCTACAAGGGTTCTATTTCTGAGATAAAAGTGTGTGATTCAATATGAATTTGTAATAGTAAGTTCATATCCGAAATCAAAATGTCGCGTTCAGGGATACTTTTTCAGTAATTTTAACTTTATATCATGAAAAAGGCATTATTTTCCGTAAATTGAGGGAAAGTTTGCAAATAACACTTGGCAACATGGACTCCTGTATTTATGTCAAATGTTTGAGTATTCAAATGTTGGTACGCCTCTTTCAATTGTATACAGTCATAAACACTGCTTACCTCAAACCTATAGTTAACCTTCCTGACTGTCACTGTCAGGAAGCCTCAAGTCTGAGAACGTTTAAAGTGATTTTTTTTGTTTTTCGTGGTGGTACAGACAGTGACAAGTAAGTTGATAAGAAGGAAAGTATTAACTAAGAATGTCTTTGTACAGCATGAATTAAAGATTATAATGATATAATTTTGATTTTTCTAGAAAATGTCTCGTCGGCGCTCCTGTCGAGATACTCTCGACATTTGCTATTCGGAGAATTCACATTTGTAAGAAACAGGAATAGTATGTTGCGCATCTTTTCCTTGTAAATTAATTGGTGCAAAGGAAAAGAAAATACCACGTTATTTGCTGTACCTATGGTATAGCGAGAACCAAAAGACCATATATCAGACTGTTATTTCTGCGTCACGAAAATTCGAGATTTTAAAAACAAAAAGTCAAAGAAACACATTGCTTACCCGGACCTACCTCATGCGCTAAGGCCAGTGCCTCACTCTAAAGTCTTCCGGTTCCATTTTAGAAAATATTTTCAAATTAATTACACACAGTGATTATAAATGGAAGGTATGTAGCGATTTCAAAGTAATTGCATTGTTATTAGGCATGTAACAAGGCTACACAAAATATGCTTTTCTTTTGGAGTGGGATAATGGCGATGGAAATTCCCACCACATAAGAAAGAAAAGACCGGGACGAAATTGGAAAGTAGGTGAAAAAAATGTCCAACGTCAAAGACTGGTAGCTCGTGAAAATATTCTTCTACAACCTCTTCATATCAAATTCGGTTTCATTAAACAATTTGTAAAGGCGATGGATCCAACTGGCGAAATGTTTACGTATCTTGCTGACAAATTTCCTCGTCTTTCAGCAGCCAAGATAAAAGAAGGTGTATTTGTATGCCCTCAGATCAGAGAACCTCAGATAGATCGAAATTTTGAAACATGCCTCACTGACGCAGAAGCGCGAACATGGCAATGTTTCAAGAACGTGTCATAAAACGTCCTTGGAAGAAAAAGAGCTGAAAATTACAAGGAAATAGTGAATAAGATGACCAAATCTTATCAAGAACTTGGCTGCAAAATGACTTTAATCGTACATTTCATGCATGCTCATATTGACTTCTTCCCAGAGAGTTGCAGCTATGAATCGGACCAACACGAAGAGAGATTCCCTTAATATATATCTACGATGGAAAAAAAGGTACGAAGGGAAGTGGATGCCTACAATGTTGTCTGACTATTGTTGTAGTATCATTCTAGACAAGGAAGACACTCGTTACAAAAGAAAAAAATAAGATATATAAATTTTGTTGCCACATTTGTATCTTTTTCTCTTTTTCTGTATGCCTTCCTTTAAAATACATGCTACGAAGTGAATTCTTTTGTGAATATTGGCTCGGCAGCAACTTTCTCGGCTTTCCTAATATGATAGACTTGGAGTATGTAACTGAAATCAATCATCAAGATCACTGTAAATTATTTTATTGCTATTTCTTGAATTTCGAAAAATATGTTTACATTTATAGAGTACCGAAAGATAAAAATTAGAATTCCGGTTAAACTATCCCTGACAGAGAAAAACTGAAAACAGATTTGGATTCACCTTTGAAATTACTATAATAATCACAACTTTTTTCTTCAGAAATAGAAAAAAATATTTTTTTTAGAACAGTGTTATTAATAATGTAACATTAGTGGAGTACGGTCAATGGACTTTACTTCTCTCAAGTACTAATTTACAGAAAAAAATATTACAAAATTTGTGTAATTTTGCCAAATGTACAAACAAATTGCAAAATAAAATATATATTAATTTTTTTTTAAAAACGATACTCGCAGACCCCACAAAAAATGGAACTGCGAGCTTCATTTAGCAGTTCACAAGTCAGTCGGTAAATGAGTTGGCTCAGTTGGGGTATCTGTTGGAGTAACTTTAGCTCGTGCCTGTAGCTAGTGTCTACTGCGTACGTTTAGTGCCCGATATTGTTAAGTATTAGAGAGTGCTGAACTGTGCTACAATAAACATAGACTGGTTAAGAAGACTGTGCTGCGGACTATGTTGTTTCTACTGAATAAATGGTGAACTTCGAGTAATGGTACAATGTTTATTTTGATTATTTTAAATCAATGCTAAATAAGCTATTGTTATTTAGAGACTATACTATCAATTAGAGACTATACTGATCGTCAAAAAGAAAAACAATGTTTATTGTAACAAAACAAAGATATATAATGAATTAGTTTACGTTTGTATTGTACACATTTAAAAACAATATTTAATACGCCTGTAACAAGTAATGTACTTCAGCTTCCGGGTCAATGACCCCCATCTCGATCAGGTTTTTGTCCAGTTTCCCTGATCCATTGTGCAAATGCTGAGATGGCCCCTTGTTTTGCTTCTGGACGTAAATGTAGCTTCACTGTGCGCACGTTTTGTTGAGCACTCCTTATGCTTGTAAGTTCATTTACCGTTGAAATTGATTTTCTATAACTCGGGAAAAAACATTTTTCAAATATTTTTATATTTTCTAAAATAATTATTTTCTAAATTCATTTTTTGTTTTCTATTTTCGTAGTTTTTTTTTAAAATTCTGGGCCTCAAGAAAATGTGCGCAGATAAATCTCTTTCCCCACACGTCATATACAGTTTTTACTGTTTTTTGACAAATAAATAAATTTCCTTGGGTAGACTGTGTCTACCTTCACTCCCCTCACGCCACCGGAGGATCCGCCGCTCGTTGAAAGTACGCGGCGCGAGAGGTCTTCTATACTTCGGTTTTACTTCTTGGCGCACGGGGGGTGTCAATAAAATGGAATATGCCACGGTATTTCGCATCGTTCTTCGTTGTGCCGCCAGGAATCGCATGATCGCCAGCATTGCTCGATAGTCGCGATCATGCGACTCCTAGCGGCACAACCGAGAACGACGCGAAATACCGTGAGATATTCCGTTTTATTGACACCTCCCCCCCCCCGTGCGCCAAGAAAGAAAAACCGAAGTATACAGCGGGGGCGCGTTCCACATCTTCGACGTAAGCGCTTAGCGTCCTTATAGTGCGATTTTGTAGCTCTGGCCCTCAAGCCCTTATGGCCACTATGGAATGTCACACGGCATTTCGCGTCTTTCTCCGTTGTGCCGCTAGAAGTCGCATGATCACAAAAACTGCTTGATACGGTCGCGATCATGCGATCCCTGGCGGCACAACGAAGAACGGACATTATTAGCACATAATGTGACTATAATAGTTATTTATGTATCAAGGGCGTTAAGTAGATGTTTTTGCCCCGTGGGTGACTTCCAAACCCGAGGGCCTCTGGCCCGAGGGGTTGGAAGTCGCCCTGAGGGGCAAAAACATCTAGTAACGCCCGTGGTGCATACAAAACTTTATGGTTTACTAGTTCGTTGCTGAATAAAACGAGAATTCGAAACATTTTATAATATTTCTTACGTCTAAAGTGAAAAGACGCATTGTAACAGTCATTTGTCAATATGACGTCAGATAAACAAAACAGTGTGTATATCTAATTTCTATTGCATAATCGTTATTGGACTGATTTGATGGTACAAAATGAAAGAATATTGTGAAGTTCCTGCGGAAATTCTTGCAAAAGCTAACAAAAACTGAGGACAGTGGTTTCCATTAAAATATTGAGAAATAAATAAAACTCTTTATGGTGTATTTGAGAATTACCAGCGTGAATAACAGTGTAAATTGCGCTGATGAAAATGTACTTTTACGTTATTAGCGTCTGTTGTCAAACGTTATTTAGAATATGTCATAACACCAAAAAATACCATTTCGTGGATGTTAGCCGTTGTGGCTTATGTATCTTATTACTATTACGAGTACCGCTACTGAAGAAGAATATAATTATGTCACTAAAAAAGGTGATACGTAGCAATGAAATGCGAGTAAATGATGGCAGTTATAAATTCACGAAAACATTCCAAAATTTCAATTTTCGTATCAAATTAGCAAAATAAGGTTTATAACAATTTATTTTATTTATTTGAGCATTATGCCATATATTTATTATATTTGCTTGCAACTTCACTTTTAAAAATTGAATTCATAACTATGTTCTGTGTGTTGTGTTGGTATTAGAGCGGGCCGTAAAGTATTCAAAAGGCCCTAGGGCATAAAGAACCAGAAAGGCCCGCAAGGGTATTAAGTATACCATTACGTGTTTTGTTTCAGGTCTGTAAACACACAGCAATGAACTAGTAAACCATAAAATAATTTTTGGTTCATTTGTTTCTTTTGTTGTTGTTGTTGGTGGTGTTTTACAACAGGGAAAAACAAATTAAACAGTGCCAAATTGTATCCGCCCTTTAATATTTTCGTAATTATAACAACCAAGTTGCCTAACTTTTGCTTCCAGCAATCCTTTATATATGGCTATTCTAAATTAGTTAACTAAAAGTAACATTAAGAGATTTACTTACTTGAAATAATTTATTCTCACTTCACAAATTGAAATATCAAGTTTCTTCCTAAGAATGTTCAATGTTGCTTGCTTTTGTAACATGGCAGTTACTCCATTTGTACGAAATTTCTTCCCAGATGTGCGTGAACATTTCAGCATCTCCCTCAGCCAAAGCACCATTGATGCCTCGGCGAAGATCATCGTTAGTTGAAGAAAGTGGTGCGATGTACGCGTTTCCTTTAACATATCTCCAAACAAAAGCCTACGGCGATAGATCAGAAGATCGCGGAGGTTAAGATAGGTCCCACCTCATCCAATAAAACAAGAACAATGCGAGATAATTTCGCTGTGACCTCTCGATAGTAAAATGGAGGGGCTCCATCTTGCACGAAAGTAATTACACTAATATCCTATTGAAGTTGTGGCATAAGGTAACTCTACAGCATATCTAGATATGTAATTCCCATTACAGTCGACTCATTAAAAAATGGTCCATAAACACGACTGAACTCAAGGCACAAAAGACATTCACTTTAGGTAAGTCGCGTATATGTTTCAATATCTCCGTCGGTTCCTGTGTGCCCCATTTCCGCACCTTGTGTCGGTTAACGGTACAACTAATGTGGAACGTGGCCTCAGATTTACACACAAACTATTCAAGAAAATTAAGTTTTGTTTTCCATTCTGTCCATGCATAACACATACTGTTACTGCTTGTCGCTATCACTCAACGCCTGCATCAGTTGCAACTTGTACACAGCAGTCGACGTCGTAAATGCTCCTAATCGTAGGTTGAGGAAGTTTAAAAAATTCCAAACCTGCTTTCCTTGAGGATTTCCTTGGACTCTGTGCATCCGTCTCCCTCAAAGCTCTTACAAAATGGTCTCAGGACCGGATTTAAGGCGGGACTGCAGGGGCTGTATCTTGGGCCCCCAAACATTGGGGGTCCCCACAAAAATTAATTCCAACGATATCAACGAAAAACTTGTTCAAGAATACGTGCGGAAAGTTCATGTCGCATAGATTGTTATATTTATACGTAAATTATTTGATTTACGCATTCATTATTATTATTATTATTATGAAATATATTTATTTACTACCTCCAGCCGCCAACCTCAAGCTCCACCGTTTTTGTTAATCCGTCCTGCATGGTCTGCTATACCCAAGGGCGACCTTGTCCTTCCGGTGTTTCTCTCTTTCAACCTGTTTCCACGAACTGCTCATGCTGTGCTTTTATATTCTTTGCCTGAGGCGGAGCGTTGACATTCCGACTTCTTACAACAATCGGTATTTGCGATTCGAGCAACATTAGCACGTTCCACATCACTATACATCTCCATTGCGACTGCCGTGTCACTATTCCCACCAAAAAGAGTAACTGGAAAGACATCGGGCGGCGTAGGCTTAAAACTTGAGAACACTGCGCAAGATTTGAAGAGCACCCTGAAAATATCAATGGTTTCGTAATTATTTCATGCTACTTTTCGGTTACTAATTTAAAATTAACCAAAACTTAAATTAACCAAAACCAGACAAGCCTCCTGCCGCTAAAATGTCAACTAATTGTGAGATTGTCTCCTCAGTAGCCTAAATAACACATCATAACAGAAATAAAGCAAATAATCACGTAGAACAATATTTTAAGGGCTTCTGCTCCCGAAAACTTGTGTTTTCGTCCCTTGCTAATTGGAGCAAGGTGCGCACTGCAAGAAGTTGCTGGTTTAAGACCATACGTGACAGTAGTGAGACTTGTCTGAACATTTTTTCCAAATATGCTACAATCGCTATTTTACCTATCGTAAATTTAATCAAAGTATCAAATAAATATGATTTATCCTCACCCCATTGATGACAAGTACCATTTGTGTTTTAGCTTCACAACACGTACTGCGCTGACGTGCTGAAAAATGTGTGACCCTCCGCTCATAAAAGACGATCCTGGTTCGTAAGCGCGCTTTATTTTATTTTGACAGTTCGGAGAACTGCATGTACTCACCAATTTAGTTATAGTAACTTCTGACAAACAATCTGCAGGGACAATTATCCAATCGAAAACATCAATAAAAAAAAGTTCTGTAGTAATGAAACTTTCGATTGGATAAAACGTGAAACGTCAGAAGTTATTGTAAAAGAATCGGAGCGTGCCTCGCGCTCCTCGAGGTTCCGCGTCGCGCCCACGCGCGCCTTCCATAACCTCTAGGCTTTGGCAGGCTGTTTAATGTTATTTCAATTTCATGACTTTTACACCATGGGTTGTATAATTTTTTTGACGAGCTTCAAGATCGTGTAAGAACGCCTGTGTAATTAGATATTTATACCACTGTGAAGTTGACAGAATTTGAGTAACATGTATGAAAAGCTTGGGAATTAAAAAAAATTCGCGTCACTGAAGTGAAGAATAACGTTATACTGGGGTAGAAATGGTGAATTTGTAACACCGTCAAGGTTATGTGCAGATAGGTGATAAATACTCAAAGAAAGATGATTAACTAATTTTCTTGTTTCAGGACGAATTGTTTATGCGACAATTTTACACATACCAGATTCTCCTTGGTTTACTAGTAACCGTCACACAAAATTATGCTTATAACTTTTCAGAAATAAATTTACCAAAGGAACACCTGCCCTTTTATTTCAGTAACTACCCAGCAATTGCTGAGAAATGTAAGGAGGATGAAAAGTGCCCATATAAGGTAGGAAACTCAGAAACATTCTTCAGTGAATCGATCCCCATAATCATGTAAACCTCAATGACATTTTGCTTACCTAGGATGAACTTGATAAGAATGTGTGCTGGGGGTATGAGCATGGTTGCAGAGTGCAAAATTCATACTCCAGACCATCTTGCCAGGAGATCATAAAGGATGGGTGAAGACCAAACAAGATCAATTGAATACATTTACTCCCAGGGGGATTTTGGGTATATAAAAGACCAACTTCAAGAAATGATGGTTATATGTGAACCAACATTTGTGGTACGTACATTAGAATCTTCATCCAAAATTAGTAACTTAAATTTTGTAATGTTTTTTTAAATTCTTGTAGGATGATTCATCTTTAGAATGCAGTAAGCATTTGCGATTTTGTAGAGGTCGCAATATAATGATAAACTTTACAGACTTGAGTTCACGTTCTGAGCCTATCAGGTACAAAATGGATGTTTTAAAAGAGGGGCAGATTGGAGGATATTGTCAGTAAGTACATGGTTTATGATTAGGTTGCTATGTTTTTTTAAATTAACCACTTAATGTAAAAGTTCAAGTGTACTCAGATTTTTCATTTTTTTCAAAAACTTATAAGCCCATGTAGCAGAACCTTGAATCTTAAAGTCTGATGCAGTTTAAACCCAAATATAATCATTGATAAGAATTAGTTATAATGAGTCCACTAGAGAACATGGAAAAAACATGTAATTTATAAAAATATACTTTACTTTTACTGTATCAATTCATTTGGATAAAAATATCTTAAATTATGAAACAAATAATATTAATTTTTTCCTGTTCTATGTCAGTTATGTTAAATATAAATGTATCTAAGATATTATTCAACGCAAGTTAATTCATAAATATACCTAAATAAGTAAACTCAGGTTTTTAAAACATGCTTTACATAAAACTCGCTAATTTTATTTTATAATATTTAATGTTTAAAATGGTTGTTGTCAGCTGTCTGTTCATTGTACAAAAAAAAAAAAAAAAAAAAAGTTTTCACTGCCTTTTGTTTTATAATAGGTAAGCTAAGTGATTAGTAGGCTTTATCACACAAAGGTGTTATGTACTAATTTACCAATGTTTTGGATATGTATTTTTTTCTTGTCAGAGCTAATCCAATGATAATCAAATAGTGATCTAATCCAGTGATGAGACTTAGGAACTCTTCCACCTTGTAGCACCTTTTTGTGTTGTTTTTTTGAGGTGCATAGTGGAATATTAATACATGCGGTAGCAAAATGATGGGAAAATCCATCTATGAAACATCTACGAATTATTATCTATCTTCATATGATTAAAATCCAAATATCTCTAAAATCGTATGCTTATTGTCATTTAAATCAGATAGGTATTTTGTTATCTATCAATCATTCCACATATTTCTTAAATGCAGATTACATAAGTCGAGATTGGATGAAGAATGCGATCACATAAGTCCTCTTCAGTCATGGGGACCAGAATTACAATATTTTACACAACTTTCCAGAAGACCCATTATAGAAAAGGACTGTGATGTTGTAATTGAAAAACCAACATTTGTTTTAAAAATTGATGCAAGTAAGCAACAAAATATTAATCTGAGAAATATTATTAAGTATTCCAACTGAATGCAATGACTAAATTATTTAATACATTTGATGTATTTTAGCAGTTAATATGTACCATCATTTCTGTGATTTTTTGAATCTCTATGCATCACTACATATGAATTCGACACATCCCAGTACATTTTCCAAAGATGTACATATATTGATTTGGGAAAGCTATACATATCAATCTAGCTTTGAGGTTGTTTGGGAAGCATTTACTGATCATCCTCTTTGGGACCTTAAGACATTTCGTGGGGATACAGTATGCTTCAAAAATATTGTTTTTCCTCTTCTACCGAGAATGATATTGGTCTGTTTTACAATACTCCAATTGTAAGTAACTTTTTCTGATTTACTGAAAATTTGCTGTATTATTTTAAATGAAGTGATGTTTTGTAAATAATGAATGTGTTTTCAGATTTGGGGATGTGAAAAAAGTGGCCTTTTCCATGCATTTTCAAAACATATTTTGCATAGACTTAAAGTTCCTTTACATAAACGTTTCAATAATAAAATTCATATAACGTTACTATCCAGGAATACTACATACAGAAATATTCTAAATGAAAATGAACTTCTGGCAGCTCTCAAAAGAAATGAAGACTACGAAGTCAAAAGGGCAAGCTTGATTAAGCAGTTTTCAAATTGTTTGCCTTGGCCCAATCTACCAATCTAACTGGGTTTGTTTTTTTATTTAGGTTATCTACAATAGGCAACTTCAGTTTAAGCAGCAGTTAGAAATCACTTCCAATACTGATATATTTATTGGAATTCATGGTGCTGGTTTGACACATCTATTGTTTCTTCCAGATTGGGCTGTTGTTTTTGAGCTGTAAGTACTTACTTTTTTTCCTCCCCCCCACCTCACAGTTTCAATAAGAAACACAAATTATTCTTTTATGGTCATGTGTTCAGGTACAACTGTGAAGATGAAGGATGTTACATGGATCTTGCTCGTTTAAGAGGTGTCAAGTATATTACATGGCAAGATAAAAGTAAACTAGAACAGCAAGATCAGGTAAGATGTAATAAATGTCCTGTAAACCATTGTTTTAATTGTTTCCTTGTAAAAGCAAGTGAGAACAAATATAATTCATGTGTTGCCTTACATTACATGATTGTTGATTGTAGATAATTTTGAATATTTCAATGAAAGATTGGTTGTCTTCTGTTTCACTTTTTCATTTTAAAACTAACATAAAAGATTTCTTGATTTCTTCTGAATAATACCTAATACATTGCTTTATTATTTGTCTTGTAGGGACATCATCCTGATGGTGGAGCTCATGCAAAGTTTACAAATTATTCATTTGATGTGAATGAATTCTTAAGACTGGTGGCAGTAGCAGCAAAACATGTGAAAAATCATAGAGCGTTTCAAGATTTCCACAAAGATATTCATGATGAATTATAGTATTTCTTATTTTGCACTGAAATTGTAAAGCAAATAGCTGTAATATCTCTTGGCTGATATTTTCATAAGAAAGTGGATTTACAAAAATTAAGGATATTTGAATCATTAACACTGTTTTACTGAATGAAATGCTCCAATTCTAATAATGGTGATGGAATCTCCATCTTCAAATAATGTCTTCCCATTTAGGGCAACATTTTAATTATGCACACTGATGTGCTAGAATGAATCTCTAACAATATTTATTACTTTTTATATGCATATAGTTTTAAATTTCTGTACAAGGTTCAGATTTCCTTCTAATATATTTTTGTATTTAATGTAATAAATATTATTTCTCAGGCACCATTAAAATTAAGTGTACTTTGAATAATAAATGGATTAACTGGTAGAATCAGAATAAAGGTCTTAGTGTTGTTTAATAATTTTGTATAAAAACATTATAAATATTTGGAACATTTTTTTTTAACAGTTGTAGATAAAATGTAATTTAAATGAATTTTATTCGTGTTTTGTAATCTCAATAAGAATTTTTGTATAAGAAACTGAAAACATTTGATAGTTTTAAAAACAAACTGACATCAATTAACTAATGCTAAAATGCAAAACAAGCCTTACTTCTAATATCAATAATGCATAGTTATGCATTGTACAAAATCAAAGATGAAATATACAAAAGATTTCTTCCATTATTAACTCAAAGCATGGTCAGTCCATGGGAATTTCTTCTTGAACAACCTAAAACACAAAACATCATGTATTACATTGTTGAAGTTTTCTGATTTTAACTACGTTAGTACTCACTTAGTATGTGCATGAATCACCCAATTTTCAATGATTTAAACATAATTTTACAATGCATATTTTGCATGTTTTCTTAATAAGCATTCTATTTTTTTTAAATTGCCAATTATTCAGCATGTGCTTTATTTATTGTCTCATATTTTTTATATTTATTTAAAGTCTAAAAATGGTTAACAACTGTTTGATTTACTATGGGGAGAAATTCAATCTGTGCATGGTTTCTTGAGCTCTGTGATCTCTGCCACAATTAAAATACATTAAGTTGAATTTGAAATATAGGTAGCACTATGTGCTTTTGGTAAGAATCGGGATGAAAATAGTTGCGCCAAAGTAATAAAAATATTTGCAAAGGCAAATCAGCTACAGATCTTGGTTATTGTCCTATACCATGCCTATTATCATGACAGAATAAACTTACTGCCACGAGAACATAGAGAACAATTATTTTAATAACATCATTCCCCAATCAAGCACAAGAAAAGTACATAAATAGTGAAGCTACATTTATATCCAGAAGCATGAACAAAGGACCATCTCAGCATTTGCTCAAGGATCAGGGAAACTAGAAGAAAACCCTGATTGAAATGGGGGACAAGGAGAGGTACAATAGTTGCGTGCTACAGACATATTTAGTCTTACACAGTCTAAACGTTAATTAATTTATTAAATGACGTTGAAATCATTATTATTGTCCTTTTTGATGCTCAGTATAATCTCTAATTGTTTAGAAATATCCGTCCATAAGCGAGAATTTTTAAGTTATAGCAACTTGTTCATTTATTTCATATTGCTAAATACAATAAATAACTGAATGATTTAAAAACAAAAAACCAGGAAAGAAATGGTCATTCAAAAGTATTCCTGCCCTTGGCATAAATGTTTATAAAATGCAGAATTCAAAAAGAAAAGAAAATCGAAATATTAATAAACAGTGAAGAATATAATAATTCAAATCCCGATTGTGTGTGTTAGAGAAAAATATGGCGAACATATTTTCGTATGAAGCCACTATTCTCCATCGCGTGGTGGCTTACGCGTGTGCATCCCTTTCTGGATTTGGAGGGGGCGAGGCCAGGGGAAGTTGCCCGTGCTCGTTCAAGCGCCGGCAAGTAAACCTTTTTTTTTACTCGAACTTGTCTGATTTTCATTAAAACTTCAGAATGTTTTAAAATTGCAAATGTTCAATCTTACAGCGTGTGAAAGGTGAATATCCCAACTAATTCGACCGGTGTAGTGGTTATGCTAACTGCTTTCGAAACCTAAGTGTTTGATTTCGTATTCCAGTTTGGGTAAAATATTTGTGCGAGTTGCTTACACTTTAGTGGGGTCAGCTAGAAATATTATATTACGTAATCGTTACACGCAACACGTGAATGAGCCTGCTTTCGTAGTATCATAAGTTTTTTCTTTTCTTTTCTTTTTTTTTCTTTTTTTCTTTCTTTCTTCGAGAAATGTGACGTTAGATGTGTAATTATTAAGTGTAAATGAACCGTAAATGCAAACTGCAAATAAAGATGTGAATTCTTTATGTTGCTCTGAAATTATATGATAATATATATTTTTTTTCTTTGCTGATAATGTTTGTAAATAAAGTAGGAATACATAAAACTCAATTAAACATATTCTTTGTTAACTGCTTATCAATCGTGAGATGTCTAAAAACTTACAAATGTTTGAATGCATTCTTATAATTTAAATGTTATCTACAATAAATCATTTTCAATGAAGTAATAGTTAAGCACCTATAGTCACAGACCTTAGCGCAAATGATCCTGTACTGTTCATCAGTCGAGTTGATTGGCCTAGTCGGCAAGGCTTTGCCTCTGCGTTTGAGTTCTTGCTGAACATCCACCAGGTCAAATATACTGATTGGATCCAGCTTGTTTCTTGAAATGAGATCCACTAAATATTCAATGTAGTGTGGCCTAAGAGAAGCAAAGAAAACATATGAAGAGAAATGAGTACCTTGAGCAACCTTTCCCGGAAGACTTGTTCCGGCGTTCCATAGGGGTTGGGTGGCAGGCGCTTGTGAGCTCGCTTAACAAGTGTTTCAAGATCATCATTGCTTAAAATGCATATAGGATCCAACTTGTGCTTCCAGATCGTCCTACTTAAATACTCTATATAGTGCATCCTGTAATAACAAAGATTTAGCAACATGTAACTAGTTTGTGAGTATCTTAAATTTGTACAGATTGTTCACTCTATTTCTTTCTATTAAATTTCCTTCGTATTTGCTCATTACCAGAGCTCGGATTCCTGATGACATGTCATCTTTTCATTGGTGCATTCCAGACATAGCTAACTTATATATCAATGTTTATCACGACATATAGGTGATAGAAATGTATAGTTATTGGGTCATTTTTTGCCATTAAAAAATTTAAGTCATTTTTTGAACCTTTGCCTCATTTTCGTCATTTTGCGCATTTTGTTTCCTTTTCGTGTTTTTTGTTAGTGAAGGTTTCATGAATTTACAATGACAGACTAAAACAAAGTTTCTAATATATATTAGTTCACGACGAAATTCACTACTGCAGTGGACTCTCTTTTTCGAACTCTCAAAATTACATGGGTCTTGGGTAACTTCTTCGGCCTTTCGAAACTGACGGTTGGAAAATCGCAGCTAAGAATTATATTTCCTCCTAAAATAAGACTATATATTAAGAATAATTTTATATGAATACATTTTATTTAAAATCGAAAAGTTCATTAAATAAATGAACAATTTCAAACAAATGTTTGAGTATTTTTTTAAAGTTAGATCATTTTACCTTTATTTTAAGTCATTTTATAGGTCATTTCCTCCTATTTTTAAGTGATTTATGGGTCATTTTTAGAGAATTTTGGGTCATCAAAATCCGAGCTCTGCTTTATTAAAGAATATAGCAAGAACTCAGTGATATGCATATTATATTTTAAATCCAAAAAACACAGGAACTTCCAAAGCTTAAAAGGAAATTAAGTGGCTGCAACAGATATTTCACAAACTAGTTTACAACATTTTGAACCAAAATGGTTAGCGAGGGTTGCGAGGTTACTTGAAGAAGAAAAAAAAACACTCACCTGCACAAGCCCGCGTGCCCCTCAATGACGTCCCCGTTGCAGACGGTGTCCATGAGCCCAGTGGGCGTCTCCTTCTGCAGCTGGACTAGGCATTTCACCACAGCCCCTCCTTCTTCCCGGGCCTTCATTGTGGCGGGTGTTTCAGTGTCAAATTCCACGTTGAACTCCTTCAAAGCAATGATTCATTGTGTACATAAGGCAAGCGTTTTTCACTTCACTGAACACTGAAAACTGTACACTCCAGTCAGAGGTGTATCTACGGTATGGCAGACGTGATACGTGCCATGGGCGCTATACTGCGATTTCTCTAACTTTGCCCCTCAAAGACACTCAAATCCCATCTTCGCAATGGAATATGTCACAGCATTTTGCGTTTTCTCGGTCTTACCGGTAGAAATCGCAAGCACTGCTTGATAGGTCGCGATCATGCGAAATCTAGTGGAACGACTGAGAAAGATGCGAAATACCGGGACATATTCCATCGCGAAGATGGGATTTGAGTGGCCTTGAGGGACGAAGTTAGAAAAATCGCAGTATAATTAGAGTATACCCAATACAACAAACAACAACAACAACCCTATTTTGATGTAACCTGGCAAGGTCGCGAATTCTACGCTTGGCATTGGCGCCTGAATACCTAGATACGCCTCTGACTCCAGTGATTATCAAAACATTGTACCTTGAGGAGCTTTTGGAGATCATTTGGTTCCTTGTCTCGGAGATAAAAGAGACAATTTCGAGGGTGGTGAGCGTGGAGGCCTAGTTTGGCACAATAGGGGCTGACATCGCATTTCGCTCCCATGAGGAATGGCTTGCCACAGCCGCAGCAGAATTCGTACTTGCACTGGCTGCAAGTGAAATGCATGCATCCTCCGCGCGAGAGAGAGTAGCGGAATTTGCATTTTGGACAGTCAATGCCGTTCTCTGCCAAGTGTTTGGCAACTCCTTCTGCTTGAATCTCTGGATCGTTTGCCTCTTTCCATTCAGCAAATTTTTCACAAGAGATGCCTTCGTGTTGTTTCTCCCACTACATAAAGGACCACAATTGGTGTTTTATTAGCTTCAATAGATAATAGAATTTTGGGTCTTTTTATTAGAGATATGATAAATATTGCTAAAATATAGTGCGACAATTTTATTAGTGTGCCGCGATCGTGGGACATTAACGGCGGCGATGGTAATGGACTGCTATACCCAAGTTCGCGAGTTCAAACCCGATCGAAGCCGTGGATTTTTAAGGACGAAAAAATCCTTCGTTGGCCTTCCTTCGGAGGGGAAGTAAAGCCGTCTGTCCCTTGTTAGTAGACTTACTTGCATGTAAAAGATCCTCAAGCCTAAATGACGCCTCTGAGCTAAATTCAAATCGCCTATTTCGTCGCCCGAGATAATACCTTCTTTCTCCGCTAGATGGATGGAAGGAGCGTAGCGAAATTTGCGTGGTCGGACGGAAGAGCAGGCCTCATGGCCTGAGTCTCGCCACGTAAAATAAGGCATCAATTCAATTCAAATTCTGGTCGGCCAACGGGCATGGGCCAAATTGAAACACTCGCCGAGGAAAGGTGTGCTGAACGTGCTGGTAATGCTGCTCAGGTCTCGCCCTGCAAAAGGCATGTTCCAGCCTTAGTGAATGGTCTGTTTGTGATGGCTCGCTCGAAATTCACCCTCAAACAGAAAGTTTTTGTATGACACATACGTAAAACGCGTCAAACCGTTATGTGCATTGTATCCTGGAGCCTTTCTTCCAAATGTTGAGAAATGAAGAGCTGTAATATTGGTTATGGACCTAAAAAATCTCGAAATACGCTTGTAAAAATATGCATTTATGACCAAAAAATTATGAAATATGCCCTTTAATATGCAATTAAAGTTAACAAAATTCATGTTCTTTGTAAACATTCTTGATAAATTTTCAGGAGAAGCTTGCTAGGAATGAGAAGATACATTTTTGTGCAATCGTATTATAATATACCCTAGTTAACGAGAGAAATAATTGAAGTAAATATTCAACTTCGTGAATGTCTTGTATTTCTTGGGGCTGGCTTAAAAAAATGTATCAAGAAATATCCTACATTTACACAAGTATTTTATCACCTATGGAAAAAAACTGGGACAATTTCCGTCGAATCAACGGACGCTCCCAATAATAGATTCTATGAAAAGATATATAGATAAGTCTATTTTAACGAAATATGCAAATATGCGCCTACAATTACACGACCAACAGGAAAAATCGGCCAAATATGCACTAACATATTACTTTATATACGCACTCTAACATATTACCCTATATTACTCATATTCTAACAAAATATCAAGAAATTTCACTTAGCTATGCACTGAAGCAACGGACAAAATATGCAAAATCATAGAAATCCGCTCCCTAGTAATTATGGTCATTTTCAATTGGACTCCGCAATCGCACACACTACTTCAGTTTCCTCAAGGGTTTACATGCCATTTATGAAGACAGAATTATCACACGTGCTTTGTGGCCTGCACGACCTCCTGATCTGACTCCGTGCGATTTTTTCTTTGAGGATTCCTGAAAGATCGCAAGTGTTCGACAAATACCCACACGGAAGAAGAATTAACGAACACTGTACAGGAACAGATCTCTGCAATACCACAGATCATCCTTTAGTGAGTGAACCAGAACTTATAAGAGAGTTTTTGCCACCTCGACGTCAAGCATTATCGATCTTCTGCGCATGCGCAGATGCACTAACGTGATGCCAAACTTGAACTGTGCGTGAGCAGAAGATCGATAGTACTTCACTTTCGAAATGGCAAAAACTTTCTATTTAGATGCCAAGAATGTATTAGAGCTGCGATGAGCAGTTCCACCATATACTATAACGTGAGTACAATCCGGTAGCGAAAAGTCACCTTCCCTCTTCGGCGATTCTACCGACCGCCTGCCCTGTCGTTTTCCCCGGCCTAACATTCGCCTAGGCCAGTGTTGTCGAGGTCGATGCCACGAGCGGGAGTCCGTGGCACGAGTGCCACGACGAAATCGCCCCTCCACGCAGTTCATCACCCCGGCACCAGAGACAACCCCATCCATATTGTAAAACGGCAGGATGACTAATAGTTTCCTCTCCCGACGCTAGTTGTGCAGGGAAGCTCGTGGCATGCTACGGTACCACAGGGCGTGCCACTACCACCTGTAGAAGACCTTGGCACCACTGGCCTAGGCCAAATCCTCGCGCAACCGGTACATTTATAAAATGGTCGCACTGTAGTATTTAAATAAAGTAATCATTGGACTATGTCTACAACTATTCTAAACCATTTTAGGTTACAAGCAAAAGAAATGTAAAACATTTTTTATTTAAAGCTGTAATGAAGTAGTTAAGTGAAGACAGGACACTCACAGGCCTTCTGCAAGATGCACAAGTCACGGAGCGGCAGTCAGGACAAACAAGGCGCTTCTGTCTGGGATTTGCAATGAATCCAGATGAGCACTAAGATTTTGAGAAAAGAGAAAACAACATTCAAATAATTGTGAAGGATGACACAAAAGATCAACTTTGAGTGCAGACAACTCACCCGAACACACCACTTGAAATTTGGGTCTTGCATAAGTGTGCGATCTCGTAGTTTGCTTTGAAACAGTTCATGAACAGGAGGGTCCAGAAAACTTTTTAGAAGGATATCTAAGTTACTGAAGTACTCTAGAGCTTCATCATCATTTTCAAGTTCAGGTTCTTTGCAAAATGGGCAAACAGCGTCAGCAATATTGCGGTCTGTTACTTGAATAGTGAAATAGTTCTTTGCACAATCTTTGCAACAACGATGTACACATTTCAACATTGATACCATCTAAAATTATTGAAAAACAAAAAATTATGAAAAATATACACATTCAGTAAGCTAATTCTCACATAGCCACATGTAATGAGTGAGGCGTATATAACACTTTTTTTGAGTGTATATCTGTGCCTGTATATGAGCGTGTGTGCGTGTTGTGTTTATGCGTGCGTGCGTTGTACGCGTGCGTGCGTTGTACGCGTGCGTGCGTTGTACGCGTGCGTGCGTTGTGTGCGTGCTTGCGCGAGCGTGTGAATGTGTGCGTGCTTGCGTGAGCGTGCGTGTGTGTGCGTGCGTGTGCGTGTGTGTGTATGTGTATGTGTGTGTGTGTGTGTGGCTGCAATAATGAATGACATTGATTGCAATAAACTATACCTCCTTCATAGGGTATTTGCCTGTGCAAAGTTCACATTCTTGCTGAAGAAATGATATCGCAGCATAGAGCGTACTGCACTCCTTAGCTGCATTTACAGCTTCCTCTTGATCAAAGCGTAGAGCCATGAGACGCACTGCAAGTTCTGCTTGATCGTAAGTGCTGACGAGACCTTCGGCAAGACATCTACGCACCTGTCTCTGTTCATGCACAGGAGAAGACAGATAAGAAACAATCATATGTTGATACCTTCATGAAGGGGAAATTTTTAACTCTCAACGAAATAAAGAAATTGCTTTGTTATTAGAAAGAAATTGTACACACAGAGTGTTTCAGGAACGTGTAATTTCTTCTCGTGTGAAGTACTCGTAAATATAGTGGGATTTTTCGTTTGGCAGACTTTGTTGTTGTTGTTGTTAAAAAAAGAACGGTTTCAAAGTTTCAAAGAGGTGCCCTTCACATTGAAATTAACCACTTGACTGTTAATTGCTGCACACCTTTGCATGTCCGCTGAGCTGAGTCATCGGTGTGGGATGCGGCCCGCTGTGCTGTGCACTTGTGCCTCGTGTCAGGATCACAGTCCAGACCCGAGAAAAATGGTCTATTTGCAATTGAAGGAAGTCTTAGAAACTTTAAACAACCCCCCCCCCCCAGATGTCTCCGTCGCAGAAGCATAATACGCGATCTTGTTGAATTGAAAGAAAGCAAATACAGCGAGAACATACATGTATAACGTCGTATAACAGGGGGTACAGTAAGTCCCAAATGCGCAAACATGTTCATAGCTTATGGGACACGGATTCCGCCGGATGTACAGGCAGGCTACTACTGCTACTGCTCGACCCGCACAGCTGATGTATTCGGCAAATGTTCGCTTCCTTTGATGTGACCAAAAGACCGACACGCGGTTGCTATGGCGAGCACCGAATGTTCGTCACTCAGCAAATAGCAAGTAACTCACCTACACTTCTTGGGATTCGGCGAGCGGTTGCTCGCTGTTCGCCGAATAACGAATGTGTGGAGTCGCCTTCACACGAGCCTGCTCGCGCGAGCCGCGCTGGATCTGAAGGCGGCTCCACACATTCGCTATTCGGCGAACAGCGAGCAACCGCTCGCCGGATCCCGAGTTGTGTGGATGGGTCGCTTGCTACTTGACGAATGACGAACATTCGGCGCTCGCCCTACCCGCCGCGTGTCGGTCTTTTGGACAGCGAACATTCGCCGAACACATCAGCTGGCCGGGATC